>NDGN011536068.1:1959-16093 GCA_002564285.1 Tympanoctomys barrerae
GCAAGGGCCTGAGTTCAATCCCCAGTTCCGCAAAAAAAAAAAAAAAAAAAAAAAAAAAAAAACTGGTGCCAAAAAACTTGGGGACAGGTGCCCAACAAGTTATTTTCAGTAAAATAGCTACTAAAATTTGTAAACTAGATTTTTATGTGTTTCTTTTACTATTAAAACAATGTGGATTTTTTCTAACAGTATGTTTATATTGACCTTAAGGCTAGACTTCCATTTTAGAAGTTATTACCTGAAGTACCCAGCTGTAACTAACGGTCACCTAGAACTGAATGAACCATCACTAGGAGGGCCAGAGTTTGAGCTCAGAAACAAATAAAAAGCATAAATTAAAAGAAGGCAGTTAACCAGACTAACACTTCCAAGTGGAAAGATGTAAGCTGGAGATGTAGCCTAATGGCACAGCACCTGCCTGACAAGTGCAAAGGCCCAAGTTTGATTCCTGGTGCCAAAAAAGAATATAGAAAAAAATAGACAAAAAAAACTTTTTAAAACATCTTACTTTGGGACCACGGAGATGGCTCAGTAGAATAAGCACTTGCCTGGCAAGTGCAAGGGCCTGAGTTCAACACCAAGTTCCGCCAAAATAAATAAAATCAATCAATCAATTTTATGAGTAAGAAGATTCATGAAAAAATTCCTTAGTTATAATTATAACCCTTGGTGAAATCCCCAGGTCAGAAGAGGGTGTTTTACACAGTCAAGTGTATGCAGTGTTCTGCTAAGCTCACCAAATCAACAATGTGCTATCAGTAACAATTACAAAAGTCTAATGGCTAAAACCAAAGATCCATTTCTTGCTCACAAGAAATCCTTAAAAATAATTATTAAGACCTTCTCAGAAATCTCACATTTTAACCATAACTTCCTACATTATAATTCATGCTGATAATACATAACAAATAATTTGATATTTAATGAGAGGATTGCTTATCCTGGTGACAGTTCTTCATAAAATAAACATCTATGGAAAATGGTGGTTGGAATCTTTAAAGTTTAATGTTAATTGTGATCCAATTTTAAAAGATAACTCTAATAATGTGTAAGTTTATTAAAATCCCCAGAGATAATGGCAGGTCATGATTTAGGAGAACAAGGGAAAGTATTTTTGCTTCCCATTATATGTGGTAACCTCAAAGTATAAAGGTAACAATAGTGTAATGGTTTGCGTCTAGTTGTCCTGCAAAGCCTCATGCAGCCCTGGGGAGGATTTCTAGAGTTTGTGATTAACTCATGATCCACTGGGATTACGGGTGTGAGTGCTGCTGGGATTGTGGGTGTGAGTGCTGCACCCCGCCTGGGGCGGATAGCCTGAGTACAACTTAAGGGAGACAGACTTGCTCTCTGCAACCATTGTTGCTGCTACTTTTCCATTTTGCTCTCTGCTCTTTGCTGCCACTATAAACTGCTGCCCTCTTTCATGTGCTACTCTGCCTTGGAGCCAGCCGAGTATGGACTGAAACCTTCACTAACTGTGAGCTACAGAAACCTTTCCTTCCTTCATTTTGGGTGGTGGGTATTTGTTCCAGCAACGAGAGAAGAGTAACTGAGACAAACAGCTTTATCAATTTGTAAATAGTTTTAAAAAAAAAAAAACAGTAGAATATTTTAGAAAAACCTTTGTTCCATAGGATTTCTTACATCTTTAGTTATTATAATTCATGGTGATGCATTATAAATCTGAAGATGATTATTAAGCATTCTGAAAGCACACATTGGAATCTGGTTTTTACAGTGCTTTCCAGCAATTTTGATGTAAGTCAGTCTATAAAGTGAAACTTTTAAAAATGAAACCTGTTAGTCCACTCAACTGACAGAAGCAGAAGGAATGGAATGCAAATTTAAATTCATTGGGCCGAATTAAATACTCATTTAAAAATAAATAACAGATTATTTTAGTTCTAAGACTATAGAGTTATTTTGTTACTTTTGATCTGATGTTTTAATTCCTATTTCTTGTTCCGACACTAGTTTTCTCTGAAATTGCTGGTAAGCTACTTATCTTCAGCTTCTTTAAAATGCAGATTATTAATAAAGATCCCTTATTAATACATAAGTTCTAAATCCTCATATTTCCTTCAAACCTTTCAGTTAACCAAGAAATATATGAGGCATGAAGGGGAGTCAGATGCTTAACATAAAGTCTTTCATCTACTTTTTAATGTAAAGAAAAGAAAAATAAACAATAAAACAATAATATTTCAAAATAAGATTGTATAGTAGCTACGATTAGTATATTATATATTGTTATCTGCAAAGTAGTTGTTCAGGTTACAAGGTATTGACATGAAAAATCTATCAAACAATATAGGCATAAACCTTCAATTTCAATGAGTTAACAGCAATTAGTAGTATAACCATCTTAACTATCTTGGGGGTATGCACATGTATATATTGTTCTTTCCTTTTTTTTTTTTCTCCTTTCCCCCATTCCAGTTTTTCTTTCCTCTTGAGGATTTTCTTCCCATTTCTCAGTATCATTTTGAGTCTGATTTACTCTTTCAGCTTCTTACACGGAGACAATATGATATTTACACAGGCAAGACTTATTTATTTCACTTATGAGTATGGATTCAAGTTGTAGCCATTTCTCAATAAGCATCTGAAGTTTAACCTTCTTTATAGCTGAGTAGTTTGCTGCTGCACAAAAATACCATGTCTATTTTTCAAACCATTCTTGGATTTACAAGACTGATCTATGAAATTGTGCTATAAACATGGGTGCACATATATCACAATGGTACCATGTTTTTAAATCTTTGGGGAAAATAACCAGAAAGGGAATAGCTTTGCAAATGGGACCTCTAATTCTAGTTTTTTGAGAAATCTCTAGACTGGTTTCCAAAATGGTTGCACCAATCTACACTGCCACCAACAATGGAGAAGGGTACCTCCGCCCCTACAGATCCCCCGGCATTTGTTGTTGATTTCCTGATGATAACTATTCTTTCTGGGGTGAGACAGTTGATTTCCTGATGATAGCTGTTCTTTCTGGGGTGAGATGGAATCTCAGCATTGCTTTAATTAGCATCTCTCTAATTCCCAATGATGTTGAACATTTTTCATATATTTATTTGCCATTTGTATTTCTTCATCTGAGAAGGAAGTGTTCATTTCAGATTCCCATTTTTTTTATTAGGTCGTTGGATTTGGGGAGGTATGAGGTTTTTCAACTCATTATATGTTCTAGATAGAAGTTCTTGTCTGAGGAACAATTAGCTAAAATTTTTACCTCTGTGTGGGTTGTTTTTCATTGTGTTGGTTATTTCATTTGATGTGCAAAAGCTTTTTTAGGATAAGATTCCAATTATTGCAACTTTGAAGTGTTTCCCATGAAGTTTACGCTTTGTTCACAGTCTCTGCCTACACCTATGTCATCAAGATTTCTACCTACTTTCTCTTGAAGTAGTTTTAATGTTTCTGTTCTAATATACAGATCTTTGATGCATTTTTTTACTTTAGTTTAGTGCATGGTGATAGACATGGGTTTAATTTTAGTCTTTGGAATGCAGAGAGCCAGTTTTTCCCAAACCATTTATTAAAGAGGCTGCCTTTCTTCCAGTGAACATGTTTGGCCCCTTTGTAAAGTAGAAGGTGGCTGAGTGTGTTCGTAGTTGTGTTCTCATCTTCTAATTTGTTCCACTGGTCCTCAAGTCTGGTAGCAGTTATTATGGGAAAAAAAGTATTGCATAAACTTCTAGCTTTATTCACTTCCTTTAAAATAATCCACTATTGGGCTGGTTAGGTAGCTCAGAGGAGGAAGCTCCTGCTTAAGTAAGCACAGGGACTGGGTTCCATCTCCACCACCACATGCTGCGACAGCCCCACCCTTGGGTGGGCTGAGCCTGGGCACGGCTGTACACACCCATTTTCAGCTGGGGAGGCTGAAAACAAAAGGATCACTACAAGTCTAAACTATGTAGTGAGACCCTGTACTAAATAAATAAATACAAACAAATAAAACATAGCCACTATTTCTAAAGAAGGTTAGTAGTATTTAGGTTATGTTTGAGGTGTGACAAAAACCAATGGTGAAGTGAGACCCTGCCCAAAAAGAAAATAAAAAAGGGGAGGGGAGAATATTTAATTTTTTTACAGTTATGGAGAAAGACATGCTGCCCTTAATCCCCCCCAAAGTACTTCCCTTTGATTTGAACATACCTATCCAACTGTGCTTGACACATTCTAGAGCACTGCTAGAAGTCCCCTCGCCTTTAGTAGTGTTCATGCGGTTGCCCTAATGTCCTGAGTTGATTCAAAATGCTTTTCGTTCATTATCATTTTGACTTTGGGAAAAAGCTAGAAGTGGCATGATGCCAGATTCAATAAAGTAGATGAGAACACATTGTAATCTTTTACCTTTTCTGTTGGATTTCACTTGGCAACCACATTCATTCAGTGTTTTTAACCACTCCTGTTAAGGATACTCATGGAAGACGACTTCTAGAAGTGCTTCTAACATCAGCCAGAATGGTGGGATATGTTTTGGGTTGGTTTTTTGTTTTGTTTTTTCATTTGTGTATTTGGTACAGGGTCTCACTACATAGATTGGCCTCGTGGTGATTCTCCAGATTTCAGTCTCCCAAGCGCTGGGATTACAGGTGTGCACCACCTCGCCTGGATTTTGTCACTGGCTCAGTTCACCCCGGGGGTCCAGGGATCAACCCCAGTCCCTGCTCTTGCCAAAGCAGGTGCTTTGTCCACAGAGCTACCTCGCCGGCCCTGAGATATGTTTTAACTGAGGTAATTTTTAAAGGGTCAATGACAATGTGTCTTTCACTGCAATAAACTTTGAATACACCTTTCAAGCCACCCTTTATATGATTGGCTGGGTCTGTGATCAATCACAGTACCTCTAAACCATAACTTCTTGCTCACTGAATCACCTAGCGATGATACGAGAAATGCACCACGGACACAATAATCAAATAGGAGATAATACAGGAGATAAAGTTAAGCATCACATCAGAGCAGGAAACAAGAAATGATTCTATTGAGTTCCTTTTTTTATTGAGAAAACAGCAGGGTCTTTTCTAGGGACTCAGTCCGCTTTTTTTGAGGAGCGGATTAGCTTCCATCCAGAGAAGGAAGTTAGCAACTCTGAAGAAATACTCCCTTCTCTTTGCTATTTTGTACAGGGAGAAAACCTGACAGAGGTTGCTGGAGGGGTGTTCATAGAAAACACTGCCAACTATGCTCTAGGAAAAATTACACACGTAATACTTTCTCCAACAACTTGTCCCCTTCTCTTGCCTCCAAACTCCAGTATCAGAATACAGGGCTGTGTGGCATCTAAACAACATAATCTGCAGCAGATTATATTAAGGTCTAAAACTTCATATGCCTGTGGGCAAACCATTTGGAGACTGCACACATAAGCGATGCCCTGTAAGTCCATTTTTTATGCTCATGGCAAACACCACAGTGCAATCCAGAATATTAACACAATTACACTTGCATCGCACCCTACCTCACCTAAAGGGTCCAAAATTCTAAAATAATTGCTCTCCACTCCTCCAGAGTGCGGCCAATGCTCTCTTTCCACCATCCTGCGCTCACGGAATGAAATGTATTGTGACTGAAGGTTTTAGCAATTCAGATCAACGGAGTGAACAGAAAAAACCAAAGAAATGTAAGGTTTGAGTTGGGAGATCGGAAACGTGGGGACATAGCGTCACCTTGTGGTCAGAGACAGAAAAACGATCAGCATAAACTGCGACGGATTAAGAAATCAGTTTCCGAAACCTCGAACCACGCTACTTCTGCGCAGGCGCAGAATTCCTAGCCCCGCCCCCCCGGAACCTCTGCCTGAGGCAATGTGATTGACAGGGCTACGGGCCAGTCCGTTACCGAAAGTCTTCACTCCGGAAACAGCGCCGCGCTTCTTCCGGCCCGTACTCTCCCGGCATCCTTTGCCTTCCGGCTGCGCCGGGTCCTTTCCGGTCCGCCCCGCCTCGCGCGCCCGTTTCGAGCCGAGTCGCTGGCTGGGCTCCGCGGGCCGGGAGTCGGCGGCCATGGGGTCCGGCGCGGCGCAGCTGGAGGGCTACTACTTCTCGGCCGCGCTGAGCTGCACCTTCCTGGTGTCGTGCCTGCTCTTCTCTGCCTTCAGCCGCGCGCTGCGCGAGCCCTACATGGACGAGGTCTTCCACCTGCCGCAGGCGCAACGCTACTGCGAGGGCCGCTTCTCCCCCGCGCAGGTGCGTCGGCGCCCCCGTGCCCCGGGCCCCGGCTCGGAGCTAGGGAAACTCTGTGCTGGGCGTGGGCGGGGGCGGTGGCGGCCACGCGAGGCCCCGCTGGTGCGGGAGAGGGGTCGGGCCGGGCCGCGCCGTCGGAAGGGCACGGCGGCCGCCGACGTGTTCCCTGCACCGTTTAGAGAACCTTCTGCTAGCCGGGTAGACTGCCAGCCGGTCTCACGGCATCGCCTAAAAATAAATTTGCCCGAACCTGCAGATGCAGGCTCCAAGACATGCCGTCCGCTCTCCCCCGATGACTGCGTGGGGTGCTGGCTAGACGTGTAGAGTATGCAGAGGAAAACGTGTTTTTAGGTCTTGATGCTGTCACTTGATTTCAAAGCCTTGGAAGTGAGTCCCAAGCTGCTCGGCGGCAGAATGACAGCAGTGCTCACGTAGCTTGTGTTGTAAGATTCGTTCATTGGGGAAGGGGTAGCACAACCCTGGGCTGGGACCTGCTGGCGGTCCTCACAGAGCCTTTGGTCCGGTCTGCCCCCCATTTCTTTTCTCAGCCAACATTTATGTGCTTTGTCAAACTGGAGGCTTGCCATTTAGTCACCAAAATGCAGGCTTTCTAAAACCCCAGTCTCAGGAAACAAAGGAATGTTAAGTTACTTGTTGGCTATACATATCTTCATTACACAGGTGCAGAGGCAAAAAAGAAAATCCTATCCATAAGCAGACAATGGCTCAAGACCTACTTAACCGTGTCATAGAATGATGTCCCCATGGTTCTGGGTCGTTGGTACCGATGAACCTTGAGTTTGTCGTGCGTGTGTGTGTGTCTGTTCTCTCTGCATTTCCTCTTGCTTTAGTTTAATTACTGGTGTTTCATTTTTAAGTGGGATCCTATGATTACTACCCTCCCTGGCTTATACCTGGTGTCCGTGGGTGTGATCAAGCCTGCCAGCTGGATCTTTGGATGGTCTGAGCATGTTGTCTGCTCCATTGGGATGCTCAGATTCGTCAATCTTCTCTTCAGCGTTGGCAACTTCTATTTACTGTACTTGCTTTTCCGGAAGGTGCAACCCAAAAACAAGGTACGTCTCTAGTACCAGAGTGTGCGCCGTCAGAGCCACAGTTAGGATGAATAAGTTTGAGGCTATTTGGAAGAACGTGTCTTAAACAATTAGTGTCTGCGTAAGGATGAATCTAAAAGAGATGTCAGTGACTTGCAAACCAGCTTGATAAATGTGTTTTGAACATATTTCATGAGCAAGGCATGGGTCCTAGAGAGATAAATGAGATAGCCCATTGCCTTTTCTGTGTGGAACTTGTATTTTGGTTAGGGGAAACAAACTTTACCTGAGAAATTTTGGAATTAGATTGCAGTTTTTGGAGTACTTGGGTCTGAATGCAGTCCCTGTCACTACCTCTTATGTTACCTTGGTTGCAAACCCCTTCATGTCTATGACTTCATCTATGAAGTAGGAATAATAACTGAATAGAATTGCCATGGAGAATAAAAGGAACTTGATGAATGGAAGATATTTAGGTCAGTGTCCTTATATAACAAATTTAGTAAATATTAAGTATTAAAATTTTAAAGAGATGGTTTCAGTAGTACCAGCTATGAGAGGGATGTGGACCAACGATGATGTGGTGAGGATAGAGAGGATACAGAAAAAGAACTGAAGAGCAGGTGCTCCCTTCAGCCTGACTCTAAGGCACGAGGATGGGTGGCCTTGGGTCAGGATTCTCAGCGAAGATGGTACTGGGAGTGGATCCTGAAGAATAGAGGGCTGTAGTGTGGGAATGATCATGTCAAAGAAACAACATAAGGAAAGGTAAAAAGATGTGGAATGGTAAGGTCCAGAGAGTTACTATTTTAAATTACAGAATTATAAAGAGCTATGGATAGAGTTGAGGTCAAGCATATATGTATGTTCCTTATGTGTCCTTCTATGTCACAGAAAGTTTTTTAAGCTTTCATAGTAAACGATGGCTCAGCTTTAATTTTATTCAAGGGAATGGTGTCACTGGATTTAATTGAGTGAATAGTAGTTAGGTTAAGTGAAAGATATCATGTAAGGAGATAAAAGCCCTGAAGTTATAAAGCACCTATAGAAAAGCCAAAAGATATTTGACTTTGGACTAAGTGTACTATTTTCTGAAACATACCTATCATTTTATCATAAGTAAATTCATTGGGTAGAGTGGTACAAATACCCTACACACACTTCTTTTCTGCAAGTCCAGGGATTTGAAGGGACACCTCTACAGGGTCTTGGTGATGACCACTGAGTGAGTGCTGATGGAAGAGGCTAAGACTGACGCTCAGAGCAGTGAAACGACCTGCGTGGTGTCCTATTCATCTCTCTATTCCCTAGAGAACATTGTTCCCCATCCAGTACCATATAGCTCTTTAACATTTTAAGCTAGAGGAGCATTGGCACACATAGGTATTGTTGTAGGGGCCTCCAGCTGAGAGTTGTGACAAAAAAGTAGCAGGATGTTTTGGTATAAATGCATACTGAAGTTTTGCAAACATGAGATTAACATTGAGCAAGTTTGTTCAAATAAGGTTGAAGATTTTTTTTTACGTAAATCTCTTAATTCATTCACCAAAAGTAGCATACTTGTGTTGTCTTGAAAATAATTTTAACTTATGTTTTTTGTTTTTTTACGCTCCAAGGGTGCTTCCAGTATCCAGAGAATCTTATCAACACTGGCACTAGCAGTATTTCCTACACTCTACTTTTTTAACTTCCTTTATTATACAGAAGCAGGATCCATGTTTTTTACTCTTTTTGCATATTTGATGTGTCTTTATGGAAATCATAAAACATCAGCCCTGCTTGGATTTGGGGGCTTCATGTTTCGCCAGACAAATATCATCTGGACCATCTTCTGCGCAGGACACATCGTAGCGCACAGGTTGACCGAAGCATGGAAAACCGAGCTGCAAAAGAAAAAGGAAGAGAGGCTCCCCTCTGGGAAAGGACCATTTTCAGAATTCAGGAGAATTGTTTGGTTCCTCTTGGCGTACTGCCTGTCCTTTAAGAACCTGAGTGCGCTCATCCTGCTGACCTGGCCCTACGTCCTTCTGGTCCTGGCATTTGGCGCCTTTGTAGTAGTTAATGGTGGAATTGTGATTGGTGACCGGAGTAATCATGAGGCCTGTCTTCATTTTCCTCAGCTCTTCTACTTTTTCTCTTTTACTCTCTTTTTTTCCTTTCCCCACCTGCTATCTCCTACCAAAATTAAGACTTTTATTTTCTTAGTTTGGAAACGCAAAATCCAGTTTCTTATTATTACCTCAGTCTCCATATTTTTAGTTTGGAAGTTTACTTACGTTCATAGATACTTGCTAGCGGACAATAGACATTATACGTTCTATGTGTGGAAAAGAGTTTTTCAAAGACATGATATGATGAAATATTTGTTAGTTCCAGGCTATATATTTGCTGGTTGGAGTATAGCTGACTCATTGAAATCAAAATCAGTTTTCTGGAATTTAATGTTTTTTGTATGCTTGTTTACTTCTACAGTTCCTCAGAAACTGCTAGAATTCCGTTACTTTATTTTACCTTATATTATTTATAGGGTCAACATACCTCTGCCGCCCACATCAAGACTTCTGTGTGAACTAAGCTGCTATGCACTTGTTAATTTCCTAACTTTTTATATCTTTCTGAACAAGACTTTCCAGTGGCCAGATAATCAAGATATCCAAAGGTTTATGTGGTAATACAACAATGTTTTGAATTTTAAGTCTTCATACTGTCTCCAAAATGGATAACTAAATATATAAAAACAAGTTTTTTTGGGGGGGGGTACTACAGTGATCCTAAGATCACATCTGATATTTCTGTACATTTCAGGCATGCATAACAAGTCTGAGGAAGTTCAGGATAAAGAACTGAGAAAGCTCCAGACATGGTTCAAAAACCAAACTGATGCAAAAATGGACGTGTTTACAATTCTCTCATCATATCTGTTAAATACCATTAAACATAAAGCTAGGAAACTTCTTACATACGTTCAAGAAAATCAGGATGCTTCATAGTAATGTAACTAGTTTACTATAATTTTTTCCAGAAAGCTAACAAAATGTTTGAGTGATATTTATAAATGATGAGCAAACATTCCTGACTGAAAGTTGTTTAACATTTCAGAAATACTGTTTTAATTCTAAATTAAAACAGATTTGTATAGCTAGTAAGTTACAAACAGGCTTATCTAGGAATCAAATTGGTTTTAAAGTCTAGATGCCTACTATATCACTAATTCCCAGTAAGGGATGTATGAAGGCCAGAAATAAATGGTGTTAATTATAATACCTTTTAAAGAGAAAATTTTCCTGAAATATGTTACTGTGTTAGTTTCCTAGGTTTGCAATAGCAAGCGACCATGAATCTGGTGACTTCAAAAAGTTCCTCACATTTATAGAGTGAGAGTCAAGTCAAAGTATTACAGGGGCGGTTCTTTTGGGAAGCCGGGAGGGGAGCTTATTGGCACAGCAGTAAGTCAGTTTCTGCCTCCATCTTTCCATGGCCGCCTTTGTCTGTTCTGCCTCCTGTAAAGATATGGCCATTGGATATAAAGCACTTTAATACAGATAATCTCATGAGAGATCCTTAATTATATCTACAATCAATGTGTGAAGGCTCCTTTTCCAAGTAACTTGATCACATTTGTAGGTTCTGGGTCAATGTCTTTTTGTGGGGGGAAAAAGGCACATAAGTTTTCAGGAGAAAACACTTAAATAAAATTTTCATGGGAAGTTTAAAAATTAGTGACTTCTGAGATTCCTTCCCCCATAAATGTAAATCGAATTGGTATTTGAGTCCCTCATCCAAAAATACTAGAATTAAAAGTTAAATCATTTGATCTAACTATAGTTTAGGGATACCTGCTGGGATACTTGTTTGGGTTTCATGTTCACTGTTTTTATGTTCATCTATTGTTTTGTCATTCCTCTTTAGGAAATTGTATTTTGAGACTTGTTAACTTTGATGTGTAAGCTAGGAACTGTGAATAGAACATTTAACTTCAGTTTATATTTTTTAAGTTTTTTTTTTTTTTAAAGGCTATAAGTAAATTATTTTTCTTTCAATGTTAGATTATACTTTCTCTGGGCTTTAAATAATGACAAGAGTTGGCTGTAAATAAGTATATTCTGCATTTGCAAATATTGTATAGAAGTAAAAATACAGTCTTTTCAGAATTTAGTAGATTGATACATTTACAGCAGTGAGCAGATTTTCTTTTAACCTAGACTTTTTTGATAAAGAAAGCATCCTCAAAGAAACGGTGCTTTTACCACAAATTTATTGTAATGGACAACCAAGTTGAGGAAGCCAAATTAGAAAAAAAGAAAAAGAGTATAATTTGTGAAAAACATCTTCCTTGTTTGATGAAACTAATGCAAATCTTGATGTTTAATGGTATTTCTAAGTGGGAAAACTTTCCTCTCTAACATATCTGGCAAGAAGGAAAAAACCATGTTACCCCATATAACTAAAGACAACTATTGTGGGGAGAGTTCATATTTTCATTTTCAAGTGGTAAGTCACTATCAGTTTCATTTTTAAGAAATATTTTGGAAAAGTTACATTAAGAGGGAAAAAGATTAATCTTTATTTTCCATAAAGTGTGTTTTTTGACACGTTAGAAAAGAATGTTATGAATTAAATGCTGAGTAAATGTGTAATTTTATAATAGGATGTGATTTCAAGATTGCTATTTAAATTACTATTTTTCAATTTTTTTTTTTTTTTTTTTTTGGTGGAACCGCGGATTGAACTCAGGCCCTTGCACTTGCCAGGGCAGCGCTTATTCCTACTGAGCCATCTCCCTGGCCGAATAATTGTTATTTTAATACGGATTCCTAATACTGTTATTGTGCTTAAAATACAAGTTTTGATTAAATTTTCTTGGGCAGCTAGAAGATGACCATTGACTGGTGGATTTCCCAGGATTTTTAGCAGATTAAATGTGTGAGACATACACAGGCTTAGGTCATGTTGCCTTTAGTTCAAGACCTGATTCCAGATTTGTTCCTGTGAAATCATTCTGCTTGAGAAGACTGAGAACGCCAATTATTCCTCGTTAGTTAGATCCTGGCCTTTACACACAGTGTAAAGTATGTTTGTTTTGAATTTTTCCGCAGATTCCACTATTTTTTTATCATGTTAAAAAGTTGTATGCAGTTGACTCTCTTGATTAAAAAATGATAATGAGAAAGATGCTGCCTTGCTAGAAAACCTAGGGACTTGTAGTCACTGTTGCTGGTCTGAAAATAGGTTTAAAGGGCATCATATGAAGATTGAAATTCCTGAATAATGTATTTTCATTAATTATTTTAGGTCAAGTAAACATTTTCAGTGAGTTGTACCTTAGGTGAAATGGTACAGACACAACATTGTCTGTAACTAGTAAGGCTCCAGAGCATTGTGTGCCTCCTCACACAGACGTGTTCTTCCAGCGGAAATGCATATGCCTTTTGTAACTGGATCTGCTTCTGTATCTAATGATCAGGAAATACAGTGTTCCTTACTGTAAACATAGCACAGTGTCACGGCAAGGGAAATAATTTATCAGACCCCATTGTCTTCTTAGAACTCTCTCTGGAAGGTGCATAGCTTGTCGTAAGATACCTTAAGATAAATCATTTATTCCCAATAAATAGCTCCATAGAGAATATAGTTCTACTTTGAAGTTAATTGCCATTTGATGTCATTTTGTCATATTCAACTAGAGAGAAAAGAAGGGATCTGAAAGTTATTCTCCCTAAGTGGACTACAAGTTTGGATCCACTTTTCAATAAAATACATCACATAAATAAATTCATGTTTATTAGATGAAAATGCAGCGTATTTGAAGCAAGTATAATTGTATTAAGTATTAAAACAAGAATGATGTAAGTATGAAAAAGGATTTTTAAGTGGAAATTTATTTATTAGGAGATACAGGCATGTAGGAAATGTGTTAACATGGGCATTACTGTTTCCATATTTGGTTATGGCTCTCGAATCTCTAAGGCAGGTTACCTAAGGGAAGCTGATCCTCACTCCGAATAGGAATGTTTCTGGCCCAAAGTCTACTCACTGTCTGGTAGGGGTCTGGTCTCATTTCAAAAGAGATTCACCTCCTGCCGTATCTTCATGAAGTTCATAAACTTGTCAAATTATAAATGGGAGTTTTTTAGTATAAAATGACGTAGCTGTCCTAGGAAAAAAAATAATTATAGCTAGTTTTAAAAAAATGAATCCTATTCCATAGCAAGGGTTTCCTGACTCTGCCTCATTTTCTGAATTTGTGTTAAAACAGTTCATTTGCTATAGAGTGTGTTTTTATTTATAAATACTGTTTTTGTAATAGGTCATGCTTTGAAGATTGTTGCTGTTTAAAATATGAAACTTAGTTTTCAGTTGTTAAGTTATAGGAATACTACAACTTCGATGGTTTGTAAGACTTCAAAGGGAAAAGAAATGCCAACCAGTTACCCATATTTTGTGTTAGTTAGGCTGTACTTCTCTAGGAATAACTGGTAATGATTTTTCTTTGGGATACTTTGTGTATATTTAAATGGTAATGACACACATTTCCAATATAATAAAATGTAGTTGGAAATTATAATAAAATAGATAGATACATGCTTTTTAACTTAGCCATGGATTTAAAAATAAATTCTTTTAAGATTTGAAAGTTACTTGTAGGGTAAGAAATTTTGTCACAGTGTGGTAATCCAATACTATAATGTACTGTTTATTGAAAAATGAGCTTTTAATGAATTTAATGTTCAGTACAGTTCATCACCTTTATACCAAAAGAAGACTGTACTTTCCTGCAAAACCAGTATTCATTGTTATTTTGTTTTTTGTATTTTAGGAAGGGCCTACAGGGTGTTCAGGGTCTCACTACTAGATCGGACTTGTAGTGATCTGCCTGTT
>NDGN011536068.1:16143-31092 GCA_002564285.1 Tympanoctomys barrerae
TCTCACTACTAGATCGGACTTGTAGTGATCTGCCTGTTTACAGCCTCCCAAGAGCTGGGATTAGAGGCATGCACCATCACGCCCAGTTTCAATTGCCACCTCACCACGCCCCAGGGGCGGGGCCGGCAGGCAGGCCCAGGGATTAAACCCCCGGCCCAGTTGTGTTGCTTTTGCCTCCTGAAACCTGAGCAGATCATTGGAGCCCTGCCCGCATGAGAACAGCGCCCACAAGATGAGGGAGAGACAGGAGAGGTGATGATGAGGATGTCGACCTTTTGGGCGCTATAGGGCTGGTTTACAGACAGTCTGATGCAAGTCTATTCACACCTGTGTTGTACATGTTGCTTTTTACATCGCGGGAGAAATGAAAGGTCAGGTGTATCTGGCGATTTGCTCCAAATTCACTCAATGTAAATGAGTATAGGTCAATCTGACCCTCAAATCTACAAAGTTTTGATTATTTTTCTGGGCCATACTATAAAAGTGCTCATGAAGAGAATAGAATATGGAGAGAATAATCTGTTGTTACTCTGCACTGGCTGGATAACTTATAGCACATTATTTTATAACGTTTTTAAAAAATGTGAACTGTTTGAAGAAGCTTGAACAAAATGGTTTGTAATTTTGTTACAAGATAAATTGTTCAAAGAGATGCACTTAAATTTAGCAATGCAATAAGCTCTCATATGAAGACAATTTTTTCAAAGGACTATAATTATCCTATATTGACTAAAGTATAAATTGGGTTAACAGATTTCTACTCATACAAAACAAATTTTCTAATTGCTTACTCTCTGCAGAAAAATAGACCCCTAGAAACTGAGTTTGTAGTTCATTAGAAGGAAAATTTGTGTTTATCAGAGATTCTTTAGTAGATTCCAGTAACAGGTAGGGTAAAATACCTTTCAAGGAGGTCTCACTACATTGTGATTTTGTGTTCGTAAGTTCATTAGAGATAACTGCACTAATTGAGAAGTCATCGTGAAGTGTTTCTGGTGGTTTGCATGCTGTCTCTGATGTACTTTGAATATCTGAACAAAGCTACTTTGATCTTAACATTTTAGAAATAATTGAAATATGCAGCCTAATTATAAGTGTTGTAGTTATGTTTCAATGTACTAGTAAGATTTATTTTTAGTCCTACATATAAGTGGAAAGAATATGAATGAAAAGGTTTATTTCCCTAGTGATAAAACAAACTTATAAAAATTTTTCACTTAAGTGCTCACTAGATGGTGATATTGTGCTATATTTTGAAGTGTTATTATAGTTGAAACTTCATTTTAACTAACTTTTTTATACTTTTGTATTGTTTTGAACCTCAAAGATTTATATTGTCCGTGTCTGTTATGCTGTTATTGAAAATGATTTGAGTTGTATCAAACTATAAATGTATTTTATAAACACATATGAGGTGGTAAGCTTTCTACCCGTGTCTGTATGACATTTTGCTTCCAACAAACAAGTGGTGAACACGCCAAGTTGGAAAACTGGTATAGCGTTGTATTGGCTCCTCTCTTCAGCGCTTCACCCACTTTTTCGCATTTAATTTTCTGGACAACCTTGTAAGGTCGGTCCGGTTGTTCATAGTGCCCCACATGTCAGGAAACTGCTGAGCATGTGCCAAGGATTGCAGCCTACCTGGCTGAGCCTGGATTAGGGCCCCGAAGCCAGCGCAGACCCCAATGTCTGTTTACGGAGCTCCCACTCGAGCAGTGCATAAAGGCCACGTGTGGCATTTTAGAAGGAAGAGTTGTCATGAATGCAATTAAGCCTAGTTTCCCAGGTCACAAAACTTGAGTCCCCCATGAATGGTGGCTTCTCTAGAGGCACATTGGCTCCCGTTTGCCACTGCGCCTTCCGGTGCTTTGGCACAGTGTCTCCAGTTGGCCTGCATGCACCTACGAATGTCGGGAAGAAATCAGAGCCCCGGCCGTGTTTGTGCACGGGAGCGAGAAGTGAAGACCCGTGTTGCCAAATGGGGAGCGCAGTTGTTAGAAAACGTTTAGTTTTCTGTAGAGACACTTGGAAGCAAATTGTTAAACTTCCATTTTGGAATATTTTTAAAAATTCTGTTTGACTTACCTTGATCTTTTATTTAAATATACTTTGGAATTTTTAAAGTTTTACATTTTGTTAGACCCTAGACTCTAAAGTGGAAATGTTGGTCTTCTAAAATTAGATTGTGAGTTCATGTGATTTAAAATTGCTTTCTGAGTAAAGCTACTCTATAAAAATAGAACTTTTTAAAGTTTGTTCAAGTATGTTTCCATTTTGTTTGTAAATAAATTCATGTTTTATACGTTGTAATTCATGGTATCTAAATAACATGTTCTCAATCTAAACTGAAGGCTGGCAGCTTCCCCCGCCTGTGCCATTTTGTCTTTTGGCTCACTTGATCCTAAACTTCATTAATTTCTTGAGATAGCAGAAATACATGTGATGAGTGTTTATTCACTAACTTAAGTGTATGTTTAGTTCCACAGTAATAGGGAGTGTTTAGTTTACTGACTGATTTTTGAGTCGTAACAGGGGCCAACATTTATGGAGTGTTGCTGTGTGCCAGACTAATTTATCTAATCTTTAAGGACTCCAAAAGGCAACTGTTACGATGATCTTTATTTTACTGATCAGGAAAGTAAGGAACCAAATTGAAACAGTTTGCCAACTTGGGTAACACCGTTTTCAGAACATGCTGTTTTTACCAGGACACAAGACAGACACTAAGCTTGTGCGTCAGAGGACTGAGGGTATGTCTAAGTAGGGGCTAAGAGCAGTGCTCTGCTCTACACAGTAGGAAGCAAAGAGAGCATAACACATGGCAACCCTATCAGGTAAAATACGGAGAAAAATAGCTGTCATTTGAGAAATGACAGCCAGGTTTTGGGTCAAACAAGATGAGGGAAATGGCCTTGTAGCCCTCTTAAATACTGGTGTGGGTGACAGGGACCCGAGAGAAGGGCATTCCTACTCTGGGTTATGAGCAGTTTGAGTATTTTACTGCAGCATTGGGCCTGCGAGGCTTTGAGGCCAGGAGAGATTTCTGTTGCATGGAGGCTTAGATAAGTATGTTTGTCTGTAATTCTCAGAGTTTCTTTGCAATCTTATCTGAAAACCTGGTAAGAGAATCAAATTCAAATAACAATGATAAAATACTCAACCTTACTTGGAACTTTAGTGATACGTCTTTAGGTATTGGGTCTGTGGCCAACTGTGTTGGAAAGCATCTGAGCTGTAAACCAGCCTGGGGCTTGGGAGAGCCCTGGGAAGGAATCTGAGTGAGTACTTTTTAATTAGCCCCATTTAGGAATATGTGTCTTGGCCATAAGATTCTGTGTCTTCGGAAAACAGATGAAAAATAACCTATTAGAGCTAATGAACTATAAATACTGTAACACTTGGTGAGAGTACCTGTGTGTGCTTCCGCCAGCCACATCCACCTACAGGCACCCACACAGTGCATGCTAGCACTTAAGCACAGGTGTACCACAGGATGGTACGTATGTGAGCTTCAGGAATATTGCTATGGGGGAAAAAAAGAAAGGGCCAGCCAGTCATCTGGAAGAGGAACATTTTTTTTGAAGTGAATTGTCGCTTGCCTTATAAGTAGCAACTCAGGAAGCATGTGGTAGTCAAATGTTCGTAGCATGCTGACATGGAAAAAGATGAATACACTTAAGATCTGGGTAAGCAACCAGGCCAATCTTTTTTTGCACTGTTTGTGCAAAAAAATTAGTTGTTCATTTTTCTGTGAAAATAAATATGATGGTCAACTTTCATCCTATGTGAAATAAAAATATTTGTATTTTAAAATTTACTAGTGCATTTACTAGATTTTACTCCAGATGGCACTCTTGGATATCTTTTCCTGTTAGTCTCATAATGGCATTTTGTATATCTTTATGTCTATGTTAATCTGTTTCAGTTGTTCAGAGATAGTCTTTGAACATGTTTAACTTGAAGCAAATATATTTGGTTTCTCATGAAATTTCAAAACTGTAATCTGTGTAACTTTGAATCAATAATCAATTGTAGTTGCATTTCATTCCTCATAAGAATATATGGACACTTCAGTAGTTTTTTTTTTTTTTTCAATTGGAAGACCAGGCAAACTTGGAATTTATACACAGCTTTCATTCATGTGGAGTTTTTAATGCATACGTAATGCCAGAATTGAACCCCAAAATTTCTGTTGATAGGCAATACTTGCTTTCTTCTGTATGGCTAGTAGAAATACAGCCAGCCATTCCATGACAGCTGTGAATTAGAGCAATTACTTGATAAGGAAAGAAAGAAATCGTGTTAGAAATGCTGTATGAGTTTTATAGAAAGTGAATTATTTTTTTTAGGAAATAGGCATGCATTTTAACTGAAATAAATGCAATTTGGGGTGTTTCCACCAGTCATGAATTATGTATTATGTGATTTTCCATCTAGCTTTTGTTATGTTTGAACTCCAAACAGCTAGAATGCTGATAAGTTATGGATCTTTTCTGTTTTTTTTCAAAGTCTGAAATTATAATGGATTTTTCTTTGCAATAGGTTTTCTTTTTTAATATATGAAAGGGTCTGCAAATTATTGACCATGTAGTAAGATATTCTTTCTCAAAAGATAATTTGTAAGATCAAATGTTTGTTAGCAACAAAATCTGTGAACTCCTAGATAATACTCTGCTTTTGTTTTTTCAGTAAATTATCAGTTAAAATGTTTATTTTTAATTAAAACATTAAAGACTAATATAATTTTGCTTTTTCCTAATCTAGTTTTCTATCAAGATCGACCTTTTGCCTAATTGAAGTGATGAGGGTTTTGGGAAGAAAGTTAAGTCATAATGAGAATTAATTAGCAAGCATCTAGGAAGAAAATTTTATCATATTTGACCTTTATATTTCTTAAGGGTTTGATAATTGGACTTAATATTTGATCAAGGTGAATTCAACCTGATCAAAGTGAAAATTAAAAATGTTCTAGTTTATCATTCTATTTTATAATTATTGAAATAAGTTGTAATAAGGAAGAAAAGGATTGAATAAAATAAAATAAGCCAGTTTCCTACTTTATGCTTCATTCTGATAGACTATCCTTTGTCTAAGGTAGAAAAGGAGCTATAAAATATAGAGTACTTGAGTTTCAATCAGAAGACCAGGATTCAAATCCTAGCTCGGTTATTAACATCTTCAGGTGAATTATCTTAAATCAGTATTTTATTCTAAGTCACTTTAGCCTATTAAGGAAGAAGTCATGATTAACAACAGCAAATACATGTGCCAATTACTTAATGGCTGTAATCATGCACAGTGTCTTCATTTCTCATTAATCATGACTCAGAATATGTGCCAATAATTTTATTAAGTTGCAGTATAATTTATATGATAATACTAGGTAATCAAATAATTGCTATCTGAAGAACTTTCTCTTAACATGTAAAATTCTTTTCTTTCCATGCATTGTGGTAACTAATGGCGCTCTTGCTTTTTTTTTTTAATTTTTTAGCATAAATTAACAAATTTATTCTAAAATTCATATGGAAAAATGAAGAATAGGCTCTCAAAACAGCAGTTGGAATACTTTTTACTACCTGATTTCTATACTTATTTTTAAATTATCATAATCAATGTAGTATAATATCCAAACAATATTATCACACATCTTTGTTTTCTTTTTTTAATATTTTTATTGAGAACCAGATAGCAATGAGACAGTTTCATAACCAATTACTAACACATTTTCAATAATTAATACATTGTATATCGTTGTCTTAGTGGTTATTCATTGTACAAGATGCAGACCTGATATCCTGTCTCAAACACTATTAGAACAAACCTCTCTATTCATTGAATTAAGAGAATGGAGCTGTATATCTATCCTAACTATTTTGAGTATATAGATACAAAATGGGCATTCATTTATATCCCCCTTTTTTGGTTACTTTTATCAGAGAAGGGCATTCCATTGTCATTTAAATACCGGAGGTACATGAATTCAGCAAAATATCTCAATATAGTCCCATAGTTCATAATAGTAGTGGGTTCTCCGTAAGACTGTCAATGTCCGAAGTTTTTGACTTGAACCTTTTACAGCTCATCATATTAATATGGCTTTACTTTTTATACTTCATTTTCATACTTTTCTACTGAATGATTAAGACCAAGAAAGAGCAAGACCTATATAACAAGAAATACAACTTTTGTACCTGACTAAGGTCAGTCAGATCCCCTCAGGATTTAACCTGAAACCCTGTACTTCAGTTTGTAGGTCCTTGGTCAGTATCAGCCATGTGGATGAGTCACGGCCATTGCTACAACGATGCTTCAGTTGCACCTTGTAAGTAGCGATTACATATGGTATATTCTTGAGAATTACATTCTTGAGGATTACAATCTAGCCACATGTCTTGAACTGTTTAAAAAGAATAAATTTCAGCTGTCATCAGAACCCCACATTGTCTTCTTGAGTTGTTGTAAATGCTTCATTACCCTGACTTTCCTCCAAAACCATAGATGATGTATGTTTTTAAGCAAGCATGCCAGATAGTACCCCTGCTGATTTCCTTTTATTGAAATCATTGCTATGTTTTCTAAGTATTTTGGAGTCTCCTCTTTGGCATTATTTTTCAAAATTCTGAAGTCACTGACTGCAGTGATAGAAAGGTCATTTTTTAATCCTGGAACCATGGGCAACCTATTTATTGTCCTTTGGTTCCTTCCCAGACTCCCTCATTGTCCTGAGCTCACCCAATGCTGCATTCCTGCCCTTGCAGTGTCACTGCCTCTCAGAAAAAGTTTCAGGGGAAACTGACCAGAGTGAGATGAACCAGGCAAAACTTGGCCAGCCACCGGCAGTGTGCGATCCATCTGCCTGCTTCATCCCTGTGTCATTCACTTAGTACTTTGTGCAGTGAGTGGGACCTACTAGGTTTCTTTCTTCATTTGTTTTTAAGAGAGAGAAATAAACTATAAAAATGATGCAGAATTTTAAAACAAGATGATAGGAAATTAACACTGGTTATTACATTGCATATTGTGGTGGACTGCCAACTGGTGGTCAACTTGTTAGAACCAGCTGAACTGAACAAGCATGGTGCCGGCTGAGGATTGTTGCCAGCAGCGTAAGAGGCAGAACTAGAGAAGAAGGCTATGAGGTAAGCTGTTGGAAGCTGTTGGGAAGCTGTTAGGTAGTTGCTGGTTCTTTTGCCTCCTCCTTTCTGCTGGAGGACCTTGTCATACTGGCTTTCCTGGTGAACTTAGCTGTTCTTGTCAGAGAAGGAGCTCAGAACCTTGTTGTCACTAACAGTAGCTACAGTTCACGGGGGTGGGGAGGGCTGTGGTCCTCACCTTGAGCATCACTTCCTGGCTTCAGGAAGGAAGATGGCACACTGCTCAATCTCCTGGAGAAGCTTGTGACGTTGGCATTCCTGACGGGAACCTGGCTTTCCTCATGCTCTGAGGAGTTTGGGACCTCAGTGTTGCTGAAGATGGCTGTGGTACTTTTGGGGGGAACTCTGGTTCTTACCTTGAGTATTGCTGCCTGGCTCAGCCTGCTAGCACAGATCCTTCATCCCACTGGCACAGACTTTCTAGCTTCCACCACTGACCTTTGGGCCTGTCCAGTGCAGATCCATGAAGCAGGCCTGCACGAGTCACTGTCTGGGCTCTAGACCTCCAGCTGGACTCCTGAGAGGCATTGTTATGGTCTGTAGGTCTTCAGCTGGACTCACACAGGACATTGTCAGGGGATCCAGGCCTTCAGCTCCATTCTTTGGTCTTTAATATGTGAACAAAATTCCTACACTCAATATATGTTTATTTGAGTGATTCATTAAAAATAATCTTGTAAAATATGTCCTGTATGGTATTGTTCACCTTGCAAAACACCAAACTACAGATAGCTACCTTCAAAGTAGTTGCTCAGATTACAAGAGTATCAGAAAAGCAATCTCCCCACCCAAAGTACAAATAAAATAGAAGTAACTTATTGGAAGATTAAAGAAGCAGCTGTAAGAACCTAAGGCCTTCCTACAACCTCAGGTCTAGAACTAGCCTTCACAATGTTTTCTCTGTCTTTGTCTCCCTGTTGCCCTGCTTGCTGGCTTTTCTCTCCTGCAGCCTGTTTTCCTGTTCAAACTGGGAAGTGTGGCCGGCAGGAGCCAAGTAGTCACTGCACATCTCAGCAATCACTAAGGGGGAGACATCAAGACTGAGGTTTCATCCAGTCATTACCTTTGTTTACTCTGGTTCCAGAATCAAAGAAGCTTACTGTCATCATTCAGTACAAATTATTTAGGTTCCCTGTATTCCAAGTACTTTTTGGAGTTTTCATGAATTGACAAATTTAGTTCTTACAAGAACTATGGGAAACAATCATATAAAGTAAATATAACTCATGTTATGCACATTTTACACATGAGAAATTGAAGAAAGCTATTAAATAAGTTTCCACAGTCAGATAGCTAGCAAGTGGCAGGTGAGAGTTCAATATAATGAGGTCTTCCCCAGGCCTCATACTCAAGTGAATCCACCATGGTTTAGAGTTTTGATGCAAAAAGTCAACTGCTTCCAAATTTATGCATAACCTCCCTAGCCCCAAGCAAATGGCAACTCATGTTCCAAAACAGTTCTGTATAACCAACTGTGCTCTTCTATGAAAGGACCATGAATCTGAAAAACACTGATAGAGATTTTTCTCATTGTTACAATTTGTTTTATGTTATGTTTTGCAGTGCATAATTAGAACTCTTACAGATGGGCCACAATCTCAGCTTCATCTAGAGAGATGCAGAATGAAAGAAATTAAATGTAATTTTTGCTGGAGAGCAAATGATCAAATAAAGCAAAGATCTGTGCCCGCAAGATATCTTACATGCATGCCTTCCACCTTTGTTATGATTAGCCCTGTTAGCATTGCACTATTATTATTCTGTGAGCATCAAGGATCAACTATACAAAGACTATCTTGATGTTTTTTATTTTATTATTTTATTTTATTTTATTTTATTTTTGCGGAACCAGGGATTGAACTCAGACCCTTGTGCTTCCTGGGAAGCACTTATTCCACTGAGCCATCTCCCCGGTCCCTGTGATGTTTTTTAAATAAGTACCATAAGTATTTTGTACCACAAGATCCTTAACAAAGCATCTAGATGTTGTATAATGACACAGTAATTTATAAATTAAAGTTCAAGACAAAGTGGCAATTTGGTAGACAAGTTTGACTAGAGATCAAAACTGATTCTGTATCTTCTGAGGAGTGGAGATGTGGAGCAAGCTAAATTTCCACAGGACACAGAGCTTGTTTTTCTGTTAGCTCCTTCTTGGCTTTCATTCCTTGCTAACATGTGTTCTGCTTCTGTCTTTTATCTGAGCTGCACAGAGCATCTTCGTTCCTCATCCTGGACACTCGTGTTTCATTAGAGAAGAGGCCAGAGAGAGGTGGTGAGAGTGGGTGACTCATCCTCACTGCTGGGGCTGTTTCATCAAAGCCAGAGTGATTACTTTGGCCTGACCAT
This sequence comes from Tympanoctomys barrerae, assembly GCA_002564285.1. Lineage (NCBI taxonomy): Eukaryota > Metazoa > Chordata > Mammalia > Rodentia > Octodontidae > Tympanoctomys > Tympanoctomys barrerae. Next base: position 25,650 of record NDGN011536068.1, read on the forward strand.
GACCTTTCACCAGAGGTAAAAGAAGAACCCTGTGAAAACTAGTTACCATGGGTAAGACACTGTAAACAAAACAAAGAATCAAAGGTCCTTCTTGGGTAAAGGTTTGGCTGGGCACATTACTTATCTGTAACCTGCTGAGACAATGACCCAATTTTATACAGAGATGGGAGTTGAAATGCTGGAGAGGATCATATTCAGAAGAGAACTTTAGTCTTGGCAGATTAACCAATTGCATGGCAAATCCTACTTAATTACAAATGTCAAAGAATGTTTTAAGGAATGAACATAATTTTCCTTTTTTTTTTTCATATTGATTGTTGATCACTTGCTACACCATTTAAGCCCTGCTAAATGTTGATCATTCTCTAAAGAGAAAACATTTATTGAATAGTATCTGTACGCCAGGCCATCATCCATTTGTCTAACAAGGGAATCGTCCAGGACTGAGATGGAACAGTAAACTAGGAAGACAAGTCTTGGTTTCACAGAGCATGCATTCTAGTAAAAGAGGCATGTTGTAATTAAAGAAACAAGATAATTTCAGGTAGAAGCTAAATGTCATGAAGAAATAAAGGGTGGTGTGGTAAAGACAGGTCAGGAAGGGAGGCTGGAAGATAGGGTAAAAGCATCACTTAGAAATATTTTGTTGAATATGGTTTGCAAATAGGATTTTGATGAATAATATTGCACTATGTTCCTTAAAGCAATTAAGAGGTTGTTTAGTATATTATTTGGGAATTCTAGCAGTGTAATCTGTTCTGCCCAAAAGTTAGCTAGAGAGATACAAATTACTAAAATTATAAGATTCCTAAGAATTATCGGAAACATTTAATACCTGACTTTGTCTTTAGAAAGAAATGGAACTAACCCTCTTTTGGTTGTGAAAAGAAAAGTATAGTTGAAATCTTTTCATTGATTTTTTTAATCACCATTTTATGAGAGGCAATGTTTTATGTATGATTCATAAGACACTGAGTTACTTGATTTCTGAGAGTCTTTGAAGCCTGGTAATTCTTTTTAATGTTTTTTTAATCTTTTATGTATTTGGTACAAGGCTTTGCTATGCAGCTCTGACTCATAGCGATCCTCCTGTCTCAGCCTCCCCAGCACTTGGATTATAAGGCATGCACCACCAGGACCAGTTTCAGAGGCTAGCACTGCATGTGGTACCAGGATAAGAACCCCAATCCTTGAGCTCTCTAGGCAGGCTCTTAGACTGCTGAGCTATCTCCCCAACCCTAAAGTCTGGAACTTCTACAAGAAAAAAAAAAAAAAAAAAATCAAAGATAAAATTCAAATTTAGCTCAATCTATTACTTTGAATAATTTTTTTCTGTAATTCTTTCTGGATTATTTTTACTGGCTAACAAGGAATGGTGCAGCAAAAATAATGAAAATATGTATTCCTGCCTGTTTCCATTCAATTTGTGAATGGTTCTGTGAAAATAAGCCTATGGTTATTTAGATCAATGCCCATATTGTGTGATTAATCAAATCTGTTCTCATCGCTGAAGTTGGTGATAGCAACAGTAAGCTGTACTTACTAAGCATGTAATGTTGCTCAGTTGGAAGAGAAATGCCGCCACATCACATTTTTTTATAGTCTTTGTAACATTATAGTTTAATGATTCTTGTGTGGCTTTATGAAGAAGTAGGGGAGCTACAGCATGTAGGCTTTATGGCACTGCAAAGTCTAGCTTGTTCTCAGGGAGGGCAATAGATGACTGGGGAGTTTTGAACTACGGTTCCATGTTCTTCATGAAGCAGGTGTGGCTGCCATTTTGAGTATGGCCTGAAAGATGGAGGCCTGAAAACAAGGTGATGAGGCAGGGGACAAGCGACATGTGATGCTGCCTCTGTCTGGGGTGGTGATGTGTGCCAGGCGTGAGGCTGGCGTGAACTTGGTATTTTAAATGACTGCATCCCCAGGGCACAGAATCACTCGGAGTGGGCAGGAGCTCCGTGGTGCTAGCGGCGTGGACAGATGAGTAGGTAGATATCAATTTTCCCCAGCATCTGGCTTCTCCCCATTTATCACTGAATTTTAACATCTGAGCTACTTTCCTCATCCTCTCTTACCTTAAATTAAAGAAGAAAGAAAAGCAGAAAGATTCCACCTTTCTTCTTAAATTCAATTGAATCCAGCAAATGTGTTTTAAGTAGCTTTCAGTAATGACTTCTTTGGGATATGAAGGCCCTCAAATGCCAACAGAAAGCTCCGAGAAAGTGCGATGAGATTGCTGCTGAGGGTCAGCGCTGTGCCACAGCCCCACAGTTTACTTTAAAATTAAAATTGCTACATAAGATTTAATTTCCTCCTCAGAAGGGCAATAACCTTTTCAATGAATCCGACTTGGCCTTTTCTACTTATAAACGGAACCATGTGACCGTAATATTGCAAGATGCTTAACTAGCAAATGCTATTAGAAATGCTTGGAGACAAGGGAGGGTGCAAGAGTGGATTTGGAATATAAATTTTTAATGTGAGAAAGCAAAGAAATATGATAGTAAAAAGAATGATTATTGCTTTTATATATGCAAAAAATAGAAGCAAATAAGGAGACTGGTGTAAGGTTCAGAAGATAAACTGGATAAAGAGAAAGTACGGATTTGTCCTCCCTCTTTCTGCATTGCTTTGCTGTCTCTTCAATGTTTCTGTTCGCTGCAGTTTTCCCATCAGATCCTTCCTAGTCCAGGGATCACCTCCCTTCTTCTTTCCTTTCCCAAGTTGTTGTTTCCTGCTGTCTGGATTCCAAATCTTGGAGAGGCCAATTTGATGCTGCTTACCACTCCACTATCCTCCCAGAAGTCCCAGAGAAGAGCTAATTTTTTAATGGTTTTTAGCATCTGATCAATAGTTATGAAAAAATATTTAATGAGTGAATGAATTAATAAATGAATATATAAAAAAGGTAGAATCTGTTTAAAAGCCAGTGGTGCAGATGGGGTGGGTAAAAGAGCTCAGGGCACTCTGAATTGCTACTTCAAGGGTTCATTTTCTCACTTCCCCAGGCCTCTGAGATTGTATTTTGCGCTGAGAGTAGCTAGATGGACTACACCTGTGTAAGCATTAGTAAATAATAACTAATCTCATTGCCTTTTTTCCTTAACAAATAAGTGATAGTTCATAAGACTATTCAAAGGACTGGACAAGCCTGGTGAAGAAAAGCCAATCTTCTGGGAATTCTTTGATCCTTGTAGCTAAAAGCCACAAAATGATGCTATGGAAAAGTTATCCTATTGTATTTCTGCTTATGTGAAGGAGCTGAAAGGTTCTGAAGTTTTGCAACCTCCATGCCTTGGAAATTTTGCTGAGAAGACTCCCAGTATCCAGGCCTCAGCACAGCTCAGCTGTCAGCAGCAGCTGAAGCCTGCAGACACAGGTCTTGTAGATGCAGCCTGAAGCAGCACCTTGACTTGCTGTGCATGCACACCAAATCACGCACTTGTCAACAACAGATGTGAAATCCTCTTTCATTCTTTTCCTTAGGTAAGCAGTTTCACCAGTTGAATAATGCTTTGCCCTTATGTCAAATTTTATATTTTTCAAAAAACTTTCCACCTATGTTATTATATCTCAGGATTCATACAAGCTAAAACATGGAAGAGAACTGAGATGTTGGGACCCATGCGTAACAGATGGGTAACCCGAATCCAAGAGATAAAGTGACCACTTAGCCTAAAATCAAATAGTTCTTCTCCAGCAGACCTGAAACTACTATTGAATTCTCCTGACACTTAACTCATCAATTTCTTCCACATCTCAGTTCTCACTTGTCTCCCTAGGTCTCCTCCTTTTTCCCTTATTTTCATTTATTTATTTATTTATTTATTTATTTATTTATTTTTGTATTTAATACATAGCCTACAGGGTCTCACTACTTAGATCAGACTCGTAGTGATCCTCCTGTTTTCAACCTCCCAAGTGCTGGGATTACAGGCACTTGCCACCACGCCCAGTCTCAATTGTCATCTCAGCGTATCCCTTGGGCAGGACCAGCATGGCACACCAGGGATCGAACGCTGGCTGCTGTGCTCTACCTAAGTAGGCATTTTAGTCCACTGGGCTATCTGGCCAGCCCTTCTTTTTTCTTTTTGTTCTTTTCAACCCATTTATATATGCTTTTGCCTTTATATCCTCAAGGTGACTTTAATCAAAATTTAATATTCACATCATAAAAGTACAATATAATTCATATAAACATTTTAATAAGTAGTTTCACCAAAAAAATGCCTGAAATTGTTGGATTTTTTTTTTTTTTTTTGCTACCAAACAACGGTAGCTTCATCCTTAGTTTCCTTATCTCAAACACTGACAAAATAAGCATAAATAGAAATGCTAGCTGGAATTGATTTCCTTGTCAGTAATTTTCCTGACTCCGTAATTTCTTCCTGAATTATTTCCTAGAAGATTTGCCACTAGTTGGATTTTCCCAGGCAAGTACTTCTTTCTGTATTTTCTCTACCAGTGGTCACACATGAATAAAAGACCTGTCAAAATTTGGACAAGAACATGTTTCTTAGAGTCATGGCAGATGACAGACACTAACCATGTCACATTCTCTATTACGAAGTAGAGAAAAAAAATCCCAGTGAAAGGGAAAGAATTAGATTCAGGCTGAGTTTCAGTCTAATGAGGTTTGAATCCATCGAGACTTTCGATCTTAGAATTCAGTGCTTGGCATGTGTAACCCAGAGGCATGCTGCAAAGCTGAAGCAGCATCTCGTACAGAATGGGGTCGCTTCTCAAGGTGAGCACCCTCAAAGGATTTTGATTGTAGTTTGGCTCATTCCCTCTCTGCACCTGCACAGCTCAACAGTTCCCGCAGCATTGCGTTGGTGGCACAGAACAAAAGGCATATATCTTTCTGAGTCATGAACAGTGTTACTGGGGGACACTTGGGATCCATCTCTAAGTTGGCAAGGACTTCATGTTGTCCTTTGCTGCTCAGCCCACCCTGTGCTCCTGATCGTATTATATCAATGTACTGTGTTTCTGACTTTTGAAAATGGGATGACAAGGGTTGGATTCTAAGATTGTTCTTAATTCTCTTAATTTTTTCTTAAATTTATCCCTAATGCCCTGTATTCTTTTTCTGACAAACGAGAAAAATTTGGCTCTAATTCTCAGGTATCTTGTGTGAATTCAGTGAAATATTTTTTCTAACTAAAATTTTGTGTAAAAAAATTTCTTTTAAATAGAGTATCTTGGGATGCAGTTCAGTGCTAAAATACTTGTTTAGTATGTGCAAAGCTCTGGGCTTCAGCCCTAGCACTTAACAAAAATGAAAATGAAATCTTAAACGAATATAGAACGATCTCATTCTGTCATTGACTATATTGACTAAGGTAATTGTGACCAATAAACTATTTTATTAAACCTTGGGTAATTTAAGTGTTATTATATAATTATGTTCAAGATACTATCTTTTTTAAAAAATTAA
>NDGN011536071.1:699-17034 GCA_002564285.1 Tympanoctomys barrerae
AAACCAAATTGGTAGGACAGTTTCAATAATTAACACATTGCATACATTCTTCCTAGTGGTTTAAGTGCAAGATCTTAATTGTAATCCATAAAATAACCACCAAGAGAATAAATAAAAATCATAAGGAAGGGAAAGAGCAAAGGAATGAAAATAGCTTCCTATAAAAATAAACTAAATTTAAAACAAGTAGTGATGGAGAAATTAAAAAATAAAAACCAGGCCAGACAGCTCAGTGGATTAAAGCACCTGCTTAGGCAGACTCATGGGTTGGAGGTTCGATCCCCGGGCTGCCGTGCCAGCCCCACCCCTGGGGTATGCTGAAAAGTGATTGAGACTGGGCTTGGTGATGCACACCTGTAATCCCAGCACTTGGGAGGGCTGAAAACAGGAGAATCACCAGAAGTCCAATCTGTGTAGTGAGACCCTGTAGACCCTATAGACCTTGCACTAAAGACAAAAACAAACAAACCAAAAAACCCATATGATATGCAGAAAAATAAATAGCTAAATGAAGTAACATCTTCCTTATCAGTAATAACATTAAATGTAAATTTGTTACATTCGCCAGTTAAAAGGCAAAGATAGCAAACTGCATTTAAAAATATGATTCCACTGTATATTGTCTTGCTATGGTGGTATACACTTATAACCCCAGCACCTGGGAGGCCGAGGCAAGAGGATTGCCATGAGTTCAAGGCCAGCCTGGACTACGCAGTGAGTTCAAGGCCAGCCTGAAATATGTAGTGAGACTCTGTCAGGGGGAAAAAAAACAGAAACAAAAAACCCAACTATAGACTGTTTTTAAGGGAATCATTTCAAATACAAAGATACAGAGAAGTTAGAAGTAGGATGGGAAAAAATATTCCATGAAATTAATTAATATTCCATGAAATTAATAAACATGGACTATAAATAAAAGGATTATAAGGAATGAGAAAGACATCATATATTGATAAGTGATTCAACCCATCAAGAAAATATAAGTTACAAATATACAAACCTAATGGAAGAGCCCCGAAACACATAAAGTACAAATTTACAGAACTGAAGGAAGATATAGACATTTCTCCAATAATAAAAGGAAATTTCAACACATCATTTTTAATAATGGATAGAACAACAAAAAAAGATCAATAGGGAAGCAGAGATTTTAAACAACCTATAAACTAATTAGACCTATCAAACATATATAGAATATGCCATTCAACAATAGCAGAATACACATACTTCTCAAATAAATGTGGAATATTCCCCAAGACAGATCATATGTTAGGCCACAAAACAAATCTTATTAAAATTTAAAAGACAGGGGCCGGGGAGATGGCTCAGTGGAATAAGCACTTCCCTGGCAAGTGCAACGGCCTGAGTTCAATCCCCGGTTCCACCAAGAAAAAAAATAAATAAATAAAAATAAAAGAAATAATACAAACTGTGTTTTTCCAATCATGGTAGCATAAAATTAAAAATAGATAACAAGCAAAATTAGAAAACTTACAAATATATGGAAATCAACACAAACAATGGAAGAAAAGAATCATAAAAGAAATTTTAAAATATCTTTAAATGAAAGAAAACTAAATAGAAGAACAAACCTTAAGAGAAACAAAGGCAGCAGTGCTACAGAAAAACTTATAATTGTAAAAAACTAGATGGAAAAAATAAGAGGCTGGAGTCTAGTGGTAAAACACTTGCCTCGCACGTGTCAAGCCCTGGGTTCCATTCCTAGCTCACCACCACCTCCAAGAAAACAAAGAAAGAAAGAAAAAGAAAGATCTCAAATCAACAACTAAATCATACATCTTAAAGAAGTAGAAAAGAAGAGCAAACAGGAGGAAAAGAATAATTAAGATTAGAACTTAATTATTAAGGGAGCTGGGAAGATAGCTCAGTAGAATAAGTCTTGCATGGCAAGCACAAGGGCCTGAGTTCAATCCCCGGTTCCCGGAAAAAAAAAAAAAAAAAAAATTAGAACAGAGGCTTAGAGAACAAAAATAAAATGGAGAATAAACAATATAAGATTTTTAAAAATCATTTTATCATAGTCAGGCTTCACCAAAGAAACAGAACCAGAAAAAGTTCTAGACAGTGGTGACAGTTACAAAACACTGAGGATGCACTTACTGACCCTGAATTGCACCCATAAAATGGTAAGTTACATGTAGATTGTACCACAAGAAAAATAAAGACTCTTATAAGCTCCTGTATAAGTCAGCTTTGCATCACTATAACAAAATACCTGAGACAATTGTATTGAAAAGATTTATTTAGCTCCTGGTTTTGGAAGTTCCGGTCCAAGACTGGGTAGCCCTATTGCTTTGGGACTTAGGCAGAACAAACCACTTACATAATGAATCAGGAACTAAAGAGAGCGATTGAAACCTTGGAGTCCCACAATCTCTTTCAAGGTCATACCCATTAGTGAGATAAGGAACACCCCCCCCCACCCCCGCCACAGGGTTACACCTCTCAAAGGCTTCCATCACCTCTCAATAGTGCCACCTTGAGGACCAAGCCTTCAAAACACCTGCGGGGCGGGGCGGGGCGGGGCGGGTGGAGGGGGTGGGGCGCTACATTTTCAAACCACCGCAGCTACCTTTGGAGGGAGGTACATGGTACAGAAATGTAGTCTCCCAGCCCCTAAGAGCCAGCAAGAAACAAGAGCTGCCGTACACAGATTTGTGACTCATGGAAACCAAGATGTTAAATGTGGGTGGTTAAATACAAAAGTTGTGGTGGTGCTGTTACAGATCCGCGGCTCACAAATCCACAAGCCCCTGAGGGACTGGATGCTGCCAACAACCCTGAAATAAACCCAGATACACTTCAGATGTGACTGCAGCCCCAGCCACGCCTTGATCAAAGTACTGTGACACCCCAAAGTAGAAGACCTGACTAAGCTGCACACAGATTTGTGACTCATGGAAACCAAGATGTTAAATGTGGGCGGTTAAATACAAAAGTTGTGGTGGTACTGTTACAGATCCGCAGCTAACAAATCGAGGCACTACTGCACTGCATTGTGGGCAACTTGCCCATCCCCCCCCTTTTTTTTGCTCAGTAATGTGTCTTAAAACAATAGATTCTGTTTCATACAGCTCTAGTGTGGTAGTGGCGAACCTATGGCATGTGTGTCACAGAGGGATGTTTATATCACTGAAAGCTCTAAAAAGTTTGCCATCACTGCTGTGGTGCCATATGTATATATATTTTTTAACAACAGTCTTGCTCTGTAATTCAGGCTGTCCTTCAACTCATCATGTGGCCCAGACTGGCCTCAAATTTGTGGCATTCTCCTGCCTCAGCCTCCCAATTGCTGGGATTACAGGTGTGTTCCACCATACCTGGTTTTCTAGTGCTTTTTTCTGAATGGCTGCCCAATATATTATTTTGTAGTAGTGTCAAGTGAGCTGGTTAGATCTTTTGCTTTTTTTTCTTTTTGGCACTACAAATAATGCTTCCTATGATCCACTCACTTAATTCTTCTGTGGCAAGAAAACAAGTTCTGTGGCTCTATCTTGAGTTCTTTTACTTGTTTGTTTTTGTGGTATTGGATTAAACCTAGGGAACACTGGGCTATATCCCCAGTCCTTTTCATTTTTTTATTTTAAGAAAGGGTTTCACTAAGGAGCCCAGTCTGGGTTCAAACTTACAATCCTCCTGAGTAGCTAGGATGACAGGCAGACACCACCATTAATTTTTTATTTATTTTTATTTTTATTTTATTTTTTTTGTACAGGGTCTCACTAGGCAGCTCAGACTTGTAGTGATCCTCATATTTTCAGCCTCCCCAGCACTTTGATTACAGGTATGCACCACCTCGTCCAGACTCGGTGGCCAGTTCAGTGTGCCTAAGGGTGGGGCCAGCATAGCATGTGGTGCCAGGGATCAAACCCAGTCCCTACTCTTGCCTAAGCAGGCGCTTAGTCCTCTGAGCTATCTCACTGGCCCTCACATCTATATTTTTAATGTCACTCCCAAATGCCTGGATGTTCCCTGTACTAATTCAGCTCCCACATAGGGCTTGGGCATCTCCATTTTTCCTGTAATGCTTAATTGTCACTGTCACTGAATTCCCTGCTGCAAGTACTTGAAGGCAAGAGACACAGCCTTTACATCTTCATGTCATAGAGCTCACTCAGCCTGACATGAATCCCAAGATGCTGGCATCCTTTCTTCTCTGTCCGTGCTTCTTTTTTAACAGCTAGACTGTTCCTACCGTTGCTTAGGGATGGGCCACTGGCCACAGCCATCTGAACCACAGGGGACCGTGGAGGTTAGACACAGCAGCTTAAATGGGCCACTATTGGTGCCAAGGTTAAAGCCAGAACTCTGTGGAGCAAGCGCACCCTAAGAGCTTTGTGGAACACTGCAGAGAACAGAGCAGAGATGGAGAGAGAGCAGAAGAGCTCAGCCTCGGGGAGCAACTGTCTTCCTTTGGATGGCCCAAGTTTTGTGCTCCTTGTAGCCAAAGGGTCGGAGAGGAAGAGCTGCTCAGGGTTTATGGGTGTTCTCTGGGTGTCTCAGAGGTGTTAAGGTCTCCCAAAGACTCAGGAGCCAGGCCACAGGGGCCCAGGGTCTCCATATACAGGAACCCTGTGCCTCACCCTGGGGCCACTTTTGTCACCTGGATGTCTTTGACTGTGACAGCTACCTTCATACGGCATCCTGACTCATCCCGGAGAACCTGACAGGCCACAGGGCCGTGGCAGCCCACCTGTGCAAGCTGTGTTTAAATTTGATGCCACACACATACCCTGCCCAAAGGGCAGCGGGAAGCAGGGTTTAGAGGCTGGACTCATAGCCTGCCACATTCCTCGGGCAACCTGACCTCCCTGCGCTCAGTTTGCACATCTCGAAATGGAAGTAGTAAGCTCCTGGGAAGAGGGCAATCTGTGAGGTGTTTCCCTTGCCTGCGGAGGCCTTTCCTGAACTTCAGACTCACAAGTAATGGACATCTGTGCCCAACACAGCCACTGCAGAGCTCCGGATGTCACCCACCTGCCCCCAAATCCTCCCACCTACCCCGCAGTCAAGAGGCAATGTAGCCTGCTGGCAAGAATACAGAGGCTGGGGCTGGATCCCCAGGGCCGAACCCATGGCTGCGTGGCGTGGGTAGCGGTGGGTAGATTCATGAATTCTCCAGGCCTCAGTTTCCCTCCCTGGACACACAGTGGCAGTGATGGTGATGATGATATTCACGTAGGAGAGGTAAGGACTACACGCTGTGATGTGTGAAGTGCTGAGAACCAGGGGTCATTCTAATCTTCCATGCAACACCTCCCTCATTCCAACCTCTCAAGCCAAAAGCACAAATGCCATGCTGGCTCACTGTAGGGATGAGAGGTGTATGCAGAAAAAGAGCAAAAGTTATGGGGAGGGTAGCTCAGAAGTACTCTTGCCGTGCATTTTGAGGCCTGAGGTTCTATCTGGGGAGGACACACCCACACCCACACACACAACTGGAAGTCCTCTCTAGACTCAGTCTCTGAAACACATCGCTTCCCTCCATCTGTGTGAACACTCCCCGGTCTGCGCCAGCACCCTGGCTCCTGGGAGGACCCAGCAGCCTCCAGTGACCTTCCCCATGGCAACCACAGTGATCATTTTCTTAAGAAGCTGAAGTCACAACTCCACCCTTCCCTGCCCGCCCTTCCTTTCCCTTTTTCTTTCAACTGGTCATCGTGGAACTTTCCATACAGGCAAATCCAGAGAGGATGGGAAACGGCCCCCTCCCCAAAACCCCACCCCTGTTGGGTGGGCTGCAGTCGCAGGCTTCTGCCTGTCTCTCCTCACTATTCTCTCCCATGCTGAAGACTTTTGAAGCAAATGGCAGTGTGTCACTTCATCTGTAAACACTTCTATGCAACAAAATAATTGTTTAAAAGCTAAACCCAGTGATATTTCTCTGCTGAAAACCTCCCTGGGGGAGGGGCCAGGGAGATAGCTCAGCAGCATAAGTGCCTTCCTGGTCTTGAGTTCCATTCCTAGTACCAAACAAAAACAAAAGCAAAAACATCTCCCAAGCGCCCACATGCTCCTCACTCTGCTCATGTCATCGAGCCTGGGCTGACTGTCCCTCCCACTCAGCACCCTCATCAACCTTGTGTCCATCCTGGGAGCCCTGTGTCTGTAGGGCTCTGCCTGAAGCCCCCATTTCTCTGGCTTTTCATGACACTCCCCCTCCTCCCCACTCCACCCTCCCTCCCTCACCCCACATACATGTTTAATCGCAATGTTAGGATTTCTTTCCTAATCCCAGTGGGAGGCCACCAGAGGGAGCTGCGCAGAGGAGGTACAATCCCTCAGTTATGTTTTAAAAATATCCTCCCGGCTGAGTGGAGGATGAGTTGGGAGTGAGGGTGGGAACAGGAAAGCCATGATCTCAGGCAATTAAGGGAGATGACAGCAGAAGAACCGGGCACAGAGTAAGTGCTCATGAAATAGGCGCTATTAACAGTCGCCATACTGAGTAGGTCCTCCTCTTTTTATTTTTATTTTTTGTAGTGCTGGGGATCAAACCCAGGCCCTTGCACTGAGAAACACCCCAGCCCTTTTTAACTTTTTACTTTATTGTAAGACAGGGTCTTATTAAGTTGCCCAAGGTGGACTTGAATTTGTAATCTTCCTGCCTCAGCCTCCTAGAGTACTGGGATCATAGGTGTGAGCTGCCATGGCCAGCTAGTTCCCCTCTTATTTTATTTTGTTTTGTTTTTATTTTTTGAATTTATTTTGTACAGAGTCTACAGGTTCTCACTACACAGATCTGACTCATAGTGGTCCTTTTGTTTTCACTTTCCCAAGCTCTGGGATTATAGGAGTGAGTCACCACATCCAGTCCCAATCACTGTCTCAACGCACCCCAGGGGCAGGGCCGGCATGGCATGCTGGGGATCAAACTCCAGTCCCTGTGTCTACCTAAGCAGGTGCTTTACTCTGCTGAGCTATTTGGCCAGCCCTCCTCTCTTACTTTAAAGCAAAATGTAGATATCAGAATTGTAGTTGAAGCCTGCACATACCTGTCATCCCAACTACTCGGGAGGCTGAAGCAGAAAGATTGCAAATTTGAGGCCAGCTTGGGCAATTTATCAAAATCTTGTTTCAAATTAAAAACATAATAAATAAAAATGGCCAGTGATGTAGTCCAGTGCTCCCTGGGTTCAATACCCAGTACTGGGAAAAAAAAAAAAAAAAGAATTATGGCTAAGTGTAGATATGGTTTACCCCAAATGACCCAGCTGGCTGGCTCTGAGGCAGAGGCCCAGGAGAATGAGCTTATTGTCTCTATGGACTCCGGACACCTATGAGGAGACAGACTCTGACACAAGTGACACAATTCCACCTACTACATGCTTTGCCCAAGTAGGAGATGAGACCCCTTGGTCTTGCAGTGCCGAGGAGGGTGAGGGCTCTCAGGTATGGAATTGGGGGCGTCAGCTGGAGCAGGCCAAGTGGAGAGGGTGGGCTGGGCAGGGGGAGGTTGGGAGAGTGAAGGCAGAGGCCGAGAGAAAGTTCAGCCACCAGGGGGCCCCCTTGGATCTCTTCTGCCAGGGCACACCAGGCTGCTCCTCAAGAAACCCGAGCTCTGTGCCTGTTCCTGTCCCACCCAGTACCGGAGACACAGCCTTGGCTCCCTACCTGTGGCTGTCTTATGAGCCTGCGCCCCACCCAGCAGCTGTGATAGCACAGACACCTTGGCTGTGAAGCTTGTTCTGCTACTTGTCTGATACGGCGTGGCTTTTCTGGGCCTCAGTTTTCCCACTGTGAAAGGAAGAGAGCCTCTTTAATGGCTAAACCCAAATCAGACTTTCACCTTGGTCTGATACCTTTCATGCGGACTCTCATCCACTAAACAGGGACAGCATCGCCTGTGTGCCCTGGACCGGCCACTGGCACTGCCCCAGAAACAAAGGCCAGAAGAGGGGCCAGGCGGGAAGGTTCCTCCTCTGAGCCCACCTGTCTCCTTCTGTCGCCACTGGTCTTCCCCCATGAGGTGTGGGATGGGTTGGAAGCTCCCCATGTGGAGGGCTCCTCACCTAAATTACCGGTTGGCTGGCAGTGATTGGCTGCTCAGCTGCACCTAATGAACTGCGACCTGGCTGACTCACCGCACTCTACTGTCCTCAGAGGCAGCAGACAGCATGGCCCTGAGCCTGCACAATCCTGTAACGGAAAGGTCTTCCTCTGCCCTGCGCACAGGCCTTCATGAGACTGGCTCATCCTCTTATGCCCTGCTTGGCCAGGACCCCCAGAGGGCAGAGGCGCCTGGCCTTTCCCCAGGGAAGAGATGTGGGTGGGGCCAGGCAGTTAGGTTTGTTCTGAGCTTGGCTGTGGATGGTGCTGGGGCTGGGTGGGCTGGGGAGCAGAATGGGCAGACAGGGTTGGTCCTGCAGCCAGATTACAGGATATTTAGGATGGCGCATCAGATTCCACAATGACAGGTGTGATCTAAATCAGGTAAGTAGGGATGTCAACAGGTATCAGGAGGACCCTTAGGGCTGAACACTCAGCCTTGGATGCCTTATGCCTAGGTCACCCGTGACCCTTTAGCAGTGCATCCACTGGAGGATGACAACTGGGAACCATCTCCAGCATGATGCTGAGTTGCTCCAGAGCTCAGAACAGTGAGGTTGACAAGCCAGGGGCTGGAACCAGGCACCTCCTAGCTGCTGTGGGAGCCGTGACTGAGCACGCACATGTGGCCTCAGTGTGGGATGAGTCTACCCAGGAGCAGGGAGAGAGCAGGACTCAGGCGGAGGGGAAGGGGTGGCAGTGGCTGGCCAGACAGAACAGTGAAGCAAGAAGGATGGGAACAAACCTGTGTGGAGCAAGCTAGGAGCAGGAGGGAGGAGCCACACGAAGGTCCTGATCACTTCTTCTCCCTGTGCACTTCTCACTCTTGGCTGTGGCATTCAGAGATGCTAAGAAGCAATAGCCAACTCCTCCCTGAGTCGGGCCAGGGACCATGCTGCCACGCTTACCAGATTATCTTTCTCCAATGCTCAGGTGAACGCCAGAACATTCTATAATGTGTCCTAGGTCAGTCAGCAACCACATTCCCAGCCTGGGTAAGATGCCTTAGCCTACAAGTTGTCTACTGGCTCTTGCCACCCTGGATAGGTAAAAGCCAAAGGATGAGGTCAGCCTGGGAGAGGGTAAGAAAACTGAAGTGCAGGGACTTAGACCAGGGTGTGGTCCTGCCTCTGGCCCTTGGCATGAGACTGACTTCTCCTTGTGACTCAGTGTTTCTAACATTAAAATGGAGCACATTACCTGCATTTGTAGAAAATTGTGCCTGGCCTTTTTATAGAGAAGCACACAGCAAGAGTAGCCCCTGACTGGTGTTCGGGGTAGGGGCCTGGGTTCCAGGATGGTCTGCTGAGGGCTAGGTTCTGTGGCCAGGATGACCTGGAACAAAGGCTTCAGCCTCTCCGGTACTAGTAGTAATTTTCATTAGCTGGATTCTGGGCCGAGTGGGTCCAGGCTGAGGTGGCTGTGCCACACAGACCGAGGACCAGATTTAACCCTTCCCTGGCCAAGATTCCAAGAGACTGAGCACCTAAGGAGAACCACAGGATGTCAGTGGGAGCCCTCTGCCAGGCACCCATGCGGGTCTGGATGCTCAGGAAGCTCCAGCAAGTCGCTTGGACAAAACAGACCTCCAGGGCCTCATGTTGTGTTAAACAGACAGAAGCAAACTGACTCCACCAGGTATCACAAAAAAGCTCCAGGGCTCAGGTACAACTCTATGATTAGCAATTGCCCCGAGTGTACGGGGTACTGGGTTCTATCCTAATGCTGAAACATGCACATGTGCACACGCACGTGCACACGCACGCATGCACGCACACACGGCTCCAGCAGGACCGATCACGAGCAGGACACGCAGACACGAAAGTAGTGAGAGCATCCGAGTGGAGAGCAGTCAACTGTTTTAATTCTGGTTACGATCTGACACCCCGGGGGCTGAGGGGTCCAGGGCTTCTGCCCACCCCAGCCCAACCCATGGCAGAGTCACCACCTGCTCCTGGCTCATGATCCTTTACAAAAATAAATATGAAAAAGCAGCAACTCTTTTGTGATCATGGAATTAATCTGATGGCGGTTAAATGTGTCTAAGCATCTGGCATATCTCCAAAATTGCACCAAAAAGATCTGGAAGCACTTCATTTGGTCTCAGAGGCAAAATGGAAGGTGGAGGAAAGGGCTCGCCTGGCCCCGAGCTGTGGTGGTCCCAGCTGACCCCAGCCTTCGCTTACATCTCCGAGTCTGCATACATGCCATTGATTAAATAGTCCACCTGCGTGTAATCCTTCTTCTTATAGCTCTCGAAGGCTTGCAGGGCAAACAAAACCACGACTGTGATAAAAAGGGTCACTCCAAGTATAAGCACCGCCAGGAGGAACGTTTTGTTCACTGAGGATGGGGTCAAGGGCTCAGTGGTGACCACTAGGTACTGGCCTTCAGTGCTGGGCTGGCACAAATCTGTAGTTGACATCTTGGGGTCCCTTGAGTTCCCAGGTGTCACCCTGGCAGAGGCAGTTCCAGGTGTGGCTTTGGTCTCCACCTGCTCTGATGTCTGGGAAGTGGCTGATCCTCCAGCCCCACGGGTAGATGACACAGAGCTTGGTAGCACTGTGGGCGATGTGGCTTCCACCTTAGGGGTCAGACTGGTAGGAGGCGTTGGCACTGAGCTGGTAGTTGGCTCCTTAGCTTGAGCCTGTGTGGTGGCCACTGCTATGGAAGATGCAGAAGTCATGGAAGGGGCGGTAGTGGCCACTGGGGTGATGTAAGAGGGGAGAGATGGAGACCCACTTGCTGTGCTAAGCACTGACTGGGCTGGTGACATCTGGCTGGTGGGACCTTGTGCTTGGGGACCTACAGTGGGTGCAGGGCTCTCTGTGGAGTTAGTGGGTGTGTGCTCTGAGGAGCTGAGGGTGCTGGAGGAGCTGCCGGTGTCGGCAGTGGCTGCAGCAGCCATCTGGTTACTTGTGGTAAGTGCTGTTGCCCTTGCCGCTGGTGCTGGAGGTGTGCTGGTCCTTGGCACTTGTGCACGGAGTGTGCTGACAGACGGAAGCCCAGGGACGGTTGTGGTTGGGGTCTGCTGCCCAGATGTGGGGGTGGAGGATGTGGGGATGGGTGACAGGGGTGGTGTGGCAGCTCCGGAGGTCACACTCTCAGTCACACCTTCGGTAGCTGCTGAAGTGCTCACATTTGTCTTGTGTGTTGTCTCTGCTGGGACTTTAGTAGAGATGAGGTTGGCTATCAAAGTCCCTTTGGTTAATTCAACCAGAGAAGGAGCCACTGTGATTGGTTTCTCAGACGTCTTATTATGAACCCCTATAACCGTTGCCACAGATACGCTTTTCTTGACTACTTTAACCCACACCTTGTTAGGGATTAAGTATCCTTAAAATCAGAAAAAGGGAAAGAAAAACAAAGACACAGTCATTTTTGGCCAAAGTGGACAATTCCCAGCCCCGGGGGTGGCTTCATGGTGCCGGCTCTGCCCAGCCCAGTGAGTCGAGGAAGGTGACCCATGACGGTGGCTTTCTCTTCTCCCTGCCCATGTCCAGTGTGCAGCTCACCAGGGAAGCCACTGACACCTTGCTTTTAAAACTCTTTTGCCCTGTGACTCCCCAGCCCGCTGGAGGTTTATGAGCTGCACTATTTGATCCAATTCTCAAAATATCAGAGTGAAAACTTCACACCATGGTGTCTTTCACCATAAAAAAGAAAGCAGGACCACCGCGCACACACACCCGGGTTTACAAGGCAGATAGCTGGCCTGCATGGACATTCACATCCCCAAAGAGCTCTCTGCTGCAGGAACTCTTGGAGGTGATCAGCACCTGACACAGAATGGGAGTGCAATCAGATATTGGCTGTACAAGTGAATGAACTCCCTAAAGGAGACAAAGAAGACTGCAGGGCCAAGCAAAGAAACCTTCAGGGCTCTGCTGGCCAGTTGTGTGGGGCTTCCTTACCCACACTGGTTTTGGTCCAATACCCTTGCCAGCCCTGCACTCAGGCACCACCTCTCTCATGGGCCTGAGGGTACTTAGGGGCCACTGTGAACCTGTCCAATAGCCACACAGCCTTCTTTTCACTTACGGGGCTTGTCAGATGCCACCTGGCTTCCAGATAAGGACAAAGAGAAAATCCAAACAAGCATGAGGGCTGTCGACATCTTGTAGGTGAGCTGGGAGCACGGTGGGTGGTGTGGTCCGAGGTTCCCAGCTGGCCGGCTCCTCAGGCTGTAAACGTTTCCCTTCTGCCTGGCTGAGGGATCTGGGGGCAAGTAAGCACACTTGTCAGATTTCACCTGGTCAGTGACCCATATCCTTACCTGAGGCACAGAGCTCAGCTCTGCACCTGCTATGGAAGCTCCCAGCAGGATCCACGGTGCAAAGTGAGTCAAGGTCTTAGGACGACCACAACATGTTGCAGTTGAGGTGGCAATGGCAATCTAACTAAAGCACTTAACCTGATTCCTTTAGAGCTCCTATCTTCTGCAAGACTTACTCTCTCATCCAAAGGCCAGAGTTAGAGAGGGCAGGAGGGAGAGCCAAGATTTAGACATGTGGATAGAGCTAAGACCCCATCACCAAGACTGGCCATCTCTTCCTCTTTTCTCCTAGTGTGACAAGTAAACAAGCCTTGTGATGGGTGACTGTGACTGACATGGCAGACAATACTTAAGTCATCAATCCTCTGACCATCCACCCATCCATCCATCCACCACCGTCCATCTAACCATCCACCCACTACCTGTTGATCTGTATGTTCATCTATCTGTCCATCCTTCTATCCAACCATTCATCTATCCATCCAATACTCCATCCAACCATGGATGGAGTTGGGAGTATCCACTCCAACTTGTCTACCTACCCATTCAACCACCAACCCACTCATCTATTCTCTATTTATAAAACCATTTACTTTTCAAGCCATCTATCTACCCACAGCCATCCATCCATCCAATAGTCACTGGGTGTCTATGCATGTACCAGGGAAGCACATTTAGTACAAAAGAGGAAAAGCATATAACCTCCACCATGGGGCCTGCAGCCCAGCAGGAGTCAGAGTAAAGAGGTCACTGCAAGCTGTCACAAGCACTGAGTGGGGGAGAAGGAAGGTGACAGCATCTGGTCAGGCCTTGAAATGTGAAGTGGGATGGTCCTCTGGGTGGAGTACTCCAGTGTGGCTGGGCTAGCCTGGCAGAGGATGGGGCCCCACAGGGAGTTAGCTGTGGTGGCTATGTGTGCGTCAAGGAAGGTTTCCTGGCACAGTGACACCCAGGTACATTGAGAAAGACAGGTCGGGATCCACCTGGTAGAGAAATTTAGAGGGAAAGAGCAGCTGATGACAATAGCAGGGTCAGTCATAGAGAAAGAACAGTAGGACGCAGGTGAGGCCAGAAGCTGTTGACCCCACTAACCATGTGGTAGTTTAGATATCACAGCAGAGGACATGCCTCCCGCCCACCAACACAGAGGTCACGTGAAACACCTACTGCAGGCCTTATGCACCAGGCAAAGATGGGCTCAGCTGCTAACCTCGAAAAGATTCCACCCACACAGCATCTTTGGAAAACCGTCTCCTACTCTGATCCGCCCTCGTCCAGGTGCGTCTCGCTCTGTCTTCCAGCACAGTCTCTCTTCTCACCTGCCGCAGCACACCGAGGACAGGGCTGGTTCTTTCATCCCTTGCATTCTGGGATCACACACCTGACATATGGATGTCACTGAATGAACTGCTGTGGAGAAGGGTTAATCTTAGCTCCTGAGCTAAGTGACCCGACCCACACATGTCACATAACTTTTCTAAGCCTCACTGAGCTGTATGAGAGTGACTCAGGGTGACACAAGCAAGGACCCAATATGACACCTACTCAGCCCTCAGCCTACCCAAGAAGCATGTCCCACTATGTTAAGAGTCATAGGCAAGCAGTCCCCATGCAACATGAAGGGCTTTCTGGGGTACAGGTAGGGGTGGCTTTCTGCCACTTGTCATTGATGAGGACTGTTGTGAAGTCTTCATGCACAAACTCTTCCAGAAGCCTGGGATATTCTCAGACGCCTCCATGTTTTCCCAAGTCAGTAACTTTTCCTAGCTTTAAATAGCACTTTCCTCTAAAATGGTCATAAGGGCTGTTGGTATCTTACAGATTTAGGAAAACTACCAGCCTTAGAAACCATAGATTTGCATTTGTTTTCTAGGGTGCAAAAAGCATTCTTTATACTAACAGAAAAGTCGGGGCAGGTTGGTGGAGAAAAGCCAAAATGTGCTGACAAGAAGAACTGAAACTGGAAGGTTTCAGCACAAAGAGTTCACAATTAGCTGTTAGCTGAGGAGATGCAGCTGAGCACTGCGTAAATGGCGTGTTTCCACAGCTCTCTTTAGCCACTCACATTCACATCTAACGGTCAAGGGGATTCTTGGCCCCATGAATGCACTTCAGGTCTTAGGAACCCTTTCTGCCCCTTTACTAGATAAACTTTTTCTATAAAAACCCAGATAATAGATATTTTTGACTGTTGTGGACCATAAAGTTTGTGTCTCAGCTACTCAACTGCCACTGTAGTACAAAGATAGCCACGGATGATATGTGAATGGATGGGCATGGCTGCATCCCAATAAAACTTTATTTACACAGACAGCAGTGGGATTTGTCCCTCAGGCCACAGTTTGCCAGCCACTGCTGGAATACTTCAGGGTTGCAGCTCCAGCTACGTAAGGCAGGGAGAAATGGACTCAGTTTACCAATGGATTTCCTCCTGTCTATCTGCTTTCTTACTCTGTAACAGACCCAAATCACATCAGCTCCTGGGGTTTCTAGTGGGCTTCTGGCTCCTCCCTTGTCCTCCAGCACTGGTGAAGGCAGAATTCCCCCTGCACTGAGGGCCCCTGCAGGTGTTTTGGCATTGCAACACCAGGCCAAAAGAACCACTTGCAGTAATGGGCATTTGTGTTACAAGAGCAGCCCACAGGACACTGCATGGTCTTTGTCCCCTACGTCTATCCCTGCCCATGGTCGACCATCCTGGTCTACTCAGAGGGCAGGATCTCCGATTGTAAAGGACCACACACTGGCCCCCACTTGCGACTGGGAGGCCTTTCCTTTATCCATGATCCTCTGCTGGCCATGCAGTCTCCTCAGAATCGTCTCCAGCCTCACTGTTCTGTCCCCAAATAGGCAGGCCCACCCTGCATGGTGTGGGACACTCACCAGAGACAGCTGCTCAGGGCAGGCTTGCAGGCTGGGCCAGCTTCCTCCTTGGGGAGCTGTGGGCTTGGCACTGTAGAATCGCCAGGCAAGGTCTGGCTTGGCAGGTGAGGGCAGCTTGGCAGGGCACTCCCAGGCCATGGCATGCTTTGTGGCACTCGTGGGACTGAGGCAGGTGCTCCACTGTGGTAACAGCCACATCTAGGGTTTAAAAGGCAAAGATGCTGAGGAAAGGCATGAGGGAAAAGAGTCAGTGAGTAGGTGGCAGGAAAGAACAATATGCTATGGATCATTGTGCTACAAAATGACAGCATGTATAGCTTTCAATGTCAAAACTTCTAATGCAGCATTTTTTACTGTAGGAATTTCTTCTAAAGAAGCAACTTGACAAATTGTCCAAAGATAGAAATCTACAAAGATACTCACCAGAGCATTATTTACAATGGCAAAAATCTGCAAAAAAAATTATAAGTATTGTCTCATCCATGTATAAAATATGCCAGTATTTTTTTAACCACAAAAATTTCTATTTATTTTATTTTATTATTTTTTTATGTATTTGGTACAAGGTCTCACTATGCAGCTCAGACTTGTAGTGATCCTCTTGTTTTCAGCCTCCCCCACACTGGGGTCACACACGTGTGCTACCATGCCTGGTCTCTGCGCCAGCTCAGCGCACCTGGGGGTGGGGCTGGCATGGCAAGTGGTGCCAGGGATCAAACCACAGTCCCTGAGCTTGCCTAAGCAGGCACTTAGTTTGCTAAGCTATCTTGCCGGCCCTCTATTTTATTTTTTGCAGAACCGGGGACTGAACTTAGACCCTTAAGCTTGCCAGGCAAGCGCTTATTCTACTGAGCCATCTCCCTGGCCCCTTTTTTTATTTTAAAGAAGAAAAAGAAATCCTCAAATTTCAAAACAAGATAATAGGAGGGTAACAATGGATAATACCTTGTGTATTGTTATCTTTAAACTAGTACAAGAGTACAAGTATAGAACACAAGATATGGGCATTTAATTGTCCAAACAATCAATATTAGCATAAACCTTTTTTTTTTTAAAGTTTATTTATTGTGTGTGTGTGTGTGTGTGTGTGTGTGTGTGTGGCCAGC
>NDGN011536079.1:6194-19751 GCA_002564285.1 Tympanoctomys barrerae
CCCTCTCTTGGACAGGAGCTTTCTTTCTTTCAATAAATATATTCTGCTCATAAAAAAAAAAGGTCCCACTCTCTCCCAATTGCACACCAGACTGTAGTTCACAACTTTGGGAGATACTGCATAACCAAACTATAGCAAAAGCATAATTAAATATATTCTTGCTAAATTAATAAGCTCTTTCATGTTTAGGCCCTAACTTTTAATAGTTCAATAAATATTATATGTTTCTATTTTTGAACTATATGGAAACAATTGAAGGTTAGAAGCCAAAAAGAATAATGTACATTATCTTTTTACTTCCTTACCAATATTAGATTCTTTCCCACATTGTATTTGTAAAGTGCTTCGTCTGGTCTAATTTTAAATCACTCAGCATTCTGCAATAACTTCAATGTTTCGCTGGCAGACTATTATGCCACTGAAGTCCAACAGACACTTATGGAAAATGGGCCTCTGTATTCAGCTTCATTTCTCTTCCAGAAAATGGTGCCACTCACTTTATTCAGATCGTTGCATGTGCTTGGCACATTGCCAGGGGTGTGTGTGTGTGTGTGTGTGTGTGTGTGCGTGCGTGCATACACAGGAATGTGCACGTGCTTACACCTAGAGAGGAAGTGTCACACTATGATGTCTATAGAATCTATTTTATTTGTCTTCCTCATCCTCCAGCTATTGTAGATTACATTTTTGTTTGTTTCCCTTTCTAGCAAAAGGGAAACTTTTGCTAGAAACTTTCTGGCAAAAGATTAATGTCTCTTAAAACATGCTAATTCTCAGAATTTTATTTGCAGGCCTCCTTCTGAATTCTCATTATATATAGCAAAAACCTTGCCTATAAAAGAATAATCTACTGCCTTAAATTCAGTACCATTATGCTGGTGGTTGATTTAATTATTACACATTGAACATGTTTCTGCTTACTTCTAAGACCGCATTTTAAAAGCCTAATAAAGTATATTCTCATAGCTATAAATCAGTAATACATTTTTAATGTATTTAGTACACACATTAAACCCTCATGCCATTTAACTGTCACATGATCAAGCGCAGGAGCCCACCTGCACATGTCTGTGTTCTTAGGTGATTACCCTACAGCGAAGTCCACTTGGGGATAAATTTTGTCATTTAGGCAACTGGGAATGTTAATCCCCATTGCTGATACTTGTTGGAATTTATGTCTCTTCATTCTTTAAAACAAGACAAATTCTTTTCCCAAATCGGTCTTCTGCATCTGAAGAGGACAGCCAACCACTACTTTCTATGAAGTCACTTTTTCCTCTCTTAGGAAAATATATCCTTTCAATGTTTATCTAACTGAAATTATGTGCACAAAATCCAGGTGTTCCAGCCAAATTTTTAGTTGGTGTTGGCTTTGGTAGTGCTGTGTTTTCACATGCCTTTCCCTCTACGGGCTTTTTTTTTTTTTTTTTTTTTAATTCTGCTTTCCCTTACCCTGGTAGTACTAGGGTTGCCTGGATGGAGAGACAGGGTCTCAAGTGAGTCACGACTGCTCCCCAGGTCTGCACGGGGTGCTTCGGCTCTCCACGCGCCATTAGAAGTCTGCAGAAACCTAACCGCTCTCAACATGTGCACGCACCACCCAGACCAGCTATCTCTGAAAGGCTGGGTGGCTGGCCCTGTATTTCCTTTTTCCTCAAAACAGTGAGGTTTTAAACAAATTCTGGCAAAGCCTGAATGAAACCCATAATCATATACTAAATATGTTGTTAGCATTAAAAATAATGGCGTACCTCCGGATACCGCAGGCCGGGTTCTCCCCAGGAGTCGTGCGCTGACTGCTTCGCCTGAATCTCATGGTACCTGCACAGGGAGGTGTCAGCAGCAGCCCCACTTGACCAGTGAGGAAGCTGAGGCACAAAGAGGTCAAGTGACCTCCGCTCAGCACACGGCAGCTGCCCCCGAATTTGAGGCGTGTGCTGTCACCCACCCTGGGCGTATGTTTCAGTTGTGCCTCTTCTGCCCCCTTCCCGGGACATCGGGAGAAAAGCAACTACACAATATAGGGCTCCATTAGGATTGGCTATAAGGTTTCCAGCGGAAAAAAGAACCGTGGTAAAGGAATTCAGGAAACCTCATGACAGAGAGGACACTGCCGTCGGCAGCTAGGTGCCAGGTAGTACGGGCTGGAAAACACAGGAAGGCAGGAGGGGAAACCAGGGACCTCTGCACAGAAATGGAGACTGTAGTAGACCATGGTTCTCCATGTGGACTACTGCTTTAATTTTAAGGATTAATAAAAATAAATAGTCATGATATCAATTTTTTAAAAAAAATACAAAACTCCAGACCAGCACTTTGTTTCGTTCAAAAATCTCTGCCCCTAATTCTAAGCGCTTCTCTGTAGTGTCCCTCGCTTGTCAGCAGGCTCTGCTGCTGTGTGTGGTGCGGCGCCTGAGGCTGACTGGTAGGGAGGAAGGGCAACCAGGACAGTGAAGGCTGGGAGGGCAGGGCTGGGTGAGAAAACTGTTCCTGGAGGGAGAGCCTAAGAGTAGGAGGGCCTGCGGGCGCGACTCCTGTTTTCTCTCGCGGAGCTCTAAGGAGTGCAAAAAGCCAAGGAACAGGGCACCTGGTGATGCGGATGCACGGCAAAGGGACCTAGAGGCCGGAGGCTGCAGTGAGGATCTTCCTCCTAACGTGGCTCAGACACCCTCATTATCGAAATGCTTCCGCCATTCAGTCTTTTCACTCAGGTTAGACGAGCTGGACAGCTGGCCGCCTCCCCAGGCTGTGCATGAGCGCCGGTGCCCACACGTGGCCAGAGGTGCGTGTCGCCCAGGCGGGGAGGCCACTGCTTGTCAGTCACGCCATCTCTGCAGATTGTTTATTTTCACCACTGTTAAAGCTCCAGTTTAAGAAAAACCTGCGCTTTTAAGAGAAATTTTAAGTATTGGATTAAAGCAGGCAGCAGAATGTGGTGATTCTCCATACATCCAGCATATGGTAGACGCCCAGTGAGTGAACACTGCTGAAGTCGGCAGGCACTTCATAGTGAGCACTTACAGAACTTCTCCGATGAACTGTTTTGTGTTGGGAAGAATCAAACAAACAAAACAGGGCACATCCTGGCACTGTAGTTTTTCTTAAAGTAGCATCCAGTGGACAGAGTAAGAGAAAGTTCGAGGGCAGGCAAGGTGGACAGCGGGACACCTGTCCTCATCATCTGTCTTCCTTGGTTTCTTTCACAAAGGCTAATTTTACTAAACAAGGACTATGAATTCCAGTATTTCAGAGCAAGTCCACAATGACCCTTAAAATAGACAATATGCAGGTGCAACCAAAAGCACAAGAAAAGTGTCTAATTAGCATTCTTCTGGAAGAGCCCTCTGAATCCAACTTACCTCACTGGACATCTCTTTGGTTTAAACAAAGGCACGCAGAAGAAAGTCCCATTTTGGTAATTGTTTGGTTATTTCAAGACAACAGAGCATGCAGGCTTTCTTACTCATCAGTTACTCATTTGGCTAGGACGGTGCTTGGGGCTCCACGCAAGCCCTGTGCACTAGCTGTGCTAACAGTGAAGTTGCACCTGGCTTGGGCTAGTCGGACAAGTGTGCAAGAACACGAAATTGTGGGAAGAGCAAGGCTGGACGAGTCCCAGCGCCCCCAGCGCCCGGCGGCACTGGCTCCCGCAGGCTCGGCTGCCTGCGCTGGAGCCTCATCAAGTCAGGACATTCACCAAGTGCATACGGATGCCGCGCACTCTCTGCGCCTTAGAACAATGGATTTCACCTTTGTGCCCTGTTGCCACCACAACGGTTGCCTGTGAAGTTCCTCCAGACATAAATGTGAGCGGCTCAGCAGTGGATGAACAATAGGAAAGATAAAAATAGCCTGCCACACACGTCTAACAACAGGCACAGGCCCCCTGCGCCTCTTCCTCCGGAAAGTGCCCTGCTCTAGAATTCCACATTTAAAAATGAGTGACTATCAGCATACATCAATTTCAGGAAGAGCGGTGGTTTCTCCCACAATACTGAAGACATAGCACCATTTCTGTGCATAAGCAGAACTATTTTTACCATGATGATATTTGTGTCTGGTTCTGCAGATGCAGTGTTTAGAATCCACACACCGCACCCTGCACGAGAACCCGAAACTGAGCATGGCTGTGGCAGAGGAAGGCTCTGGAGAGCCAGCGGCAGCCAGCAGCCTATTTTTAGGAAAGAAAATTTATGTTCCATAATTTGGACAAAAGTCTCTTGCCAGAGGTTGTGCTCCATGCACTAATGATTTAAAAAGACTAGCAAGACAGAGAACACCTGCAATGTTTACATTCTATGAAATCCTTATTTACAGAGTGAATTTATATTGAGAAAATAAATGTACTATAGAAATGAAATAAAATCGCTCCAATAAAATTTTCTTAAAAATGCTTTCTGTCAATGAAGTGAAACATCATTTCTCTCTTGCATCATTGAATAAGACTATAAATACATGTTCATTTATTTCAAAAGGAATACTGCTACTGAAAATGTCTCTGGTTGAATTTGCTGTGTATTAATATTTAGTATTCACATAGATTTGCTATTAGTTTTTTCTGCATGATATGGGCTTAATTGAAGGGGATATGAGAAAAATAAGACAATGTATCTGACTATACTAAAATGAAGTTCTCATATATTTAATAGAATCTAATGTAACAAATCCAAAAGCTGCTTTGACTCATACTTTTCAATAACTCACTCCTGCTAAAAGTTCAGTTCTGACTGATTTATTTTCTGGCTATTAGAAATAAATTTTGCTTCCTAAATTGAACATTTTTTTCAAAACTTATTAGAATTTCCCATTCTGAGATGTTTTGTTTCTATGCTCCTTCCTATGAATCAGAAAGTTGCTATTAATAAAGCCCTTTACATAATGCTTCTAACGCACTTCACCTTACAAGATTTCTATTTATCTCAGGAATCCAGAATGGTGGAAATTATCTTTTACTGTATTACAAATTGAAGGCAGGCAATTTGCCGAAATAGATGAACAAGATAGTAGAGTGGATTTCAACAGACACTAACCCAGTACCCTGCCTACCATGGCAGAGAAAACACAGCGTTACTGCTTTCAGGGAGAACGCCTTCTCCACTGACATATTTTATAAATTACAAACACTTAACCACCGCCTGTTGAAAACAGGCGTTAGAAGGAACAGTGGATCCACTCCCGTAAGCAGATAGCTAACTAGAAAGAACTACAGCTGGTCTGGGATTCCACTTTGAGTCTCTCAGCTCAAACAGTGGTTTGAATACTTGTACAATCACTGCGCCCCACGAGGTGCAGAAGATGTGATCTGCATACTCTTGTCAGTTTGTCCCTGAGGACGCTAAGATGACACGTACTTACTGTACGTAGACATTTAGTGACAGCGGCTTGCTGCTAAGGCCTCATGAAGGACATCTTCAAGTGAATCTTGCTTTTCTATCATGTTTCTCTCCGTATGCAGTGGCCACAAAATCTACCAGCTACTTCAGGTAGTTTAATGCCTACTTCAATGGATGTTAAGATATTGATGAATTCACCCAACCGTGCAAACAGCAGCACAGCAAAGACAGCAAGACAAATCTCTGGTTTTGTATGCAGTAAGATCTGACCTCATGGCCTCCCTGAACAGCCTCCCTCCCCAAGACATTGCCCCAAACAACCCCGTGCAATTTTACCACACCATGATATTCAATCTTTGAAGATCCATGCATCTATTCATGAAATGTGCCCACTCGTAACAACTTAAATATGGGGCCGGGGAGATGGCTCAGTAGAATAAGCACTTCCCTGGCAAGCGCAAGGGCCTGAGTTCATTTCCCAGTTCAGCAAAAATGAATAAATAAACAAATAAATAACAATATAAATATGGCCGGGAAGACCATAAGACTAACAGAATCCTTTGTCACTTTTCCACTGGGTAAACTAGCTTTTTTGATTAACCCTTAACCTTCTCTGCAATCACACAGGAATATGATTAGACACGGAATCATGCAGGCTTCCTCACATCCTTGACCTTTCTAGGGCTGACTGTGCAACTTGACTTATGATTCCATCATATTAACTATGCAATGATCAGCTTCAGCAATCTGAAATGTTCATGACAAGTGTGCAAATAAGCAAAAATGACATATAAGTAAATAATATATACTGCCCTTTTGACTAAATGTACAATTCAGGAAGACCAAGAAGTATATTTCTCATTTAACTTAGGCTAATAGGAGAGCAATGACCTAGGTCAGCCCATGTTCTAGTCTGTTGTGTAGAAGAGGCCTTAGAATAATCCACGCCAGGGACCTCTGAGGATGAATGTTGAGTAGTGAGGAAAAAAAGCTATATCAAGTTCTATTATCATAAGATTCAGGAACTTCACGCCTGGGTAAAAATCCAAGTGGAATGAAATCAGTTCTGGATGAGACCTTTGTGCTCCATGGTGTGTCTCACTATCCGGTAGCCTAGAAACGAAATTAGTGTAGGTGCTTATCGACAGACAGATGGGCAAAAATGTGTGTGTGGCATATATTTGCAATGGAATATTATTTGGAAATAAAAAAGAATCAAATCTATGTCAGGGAAGCATATATGGAACAGGAGGACATTATATTAAGTGAAATAAAACAAGTACAGAAACTATCACATTTTCTTTCACGTGTGGAAGATGTCAGTGTGATAGAAGTTCAAAAAAACAGAAAACAGGAAGGATTAAAATACGGGAGGATGGAAAAAAGATGGTGAAGAGGTACAGTGGGACAGCTGCACAGCAGGAAGAGCGTGATGCTCCGGAGCACACGGAGGTAACAAAGGCTGACAACAGCTAACCAGACATTTCAAAGATCTAGTTGAAAAGATTTTGAATTTCCCCAACATCAACAAACGGTAGATATCTGAGGTGATGAATACACCAACTATCCCAGTCTGATCATTACATGTTATATACACGTACTGAAATATCACACTGGCTTGGGTGAATCTGCACAGCCATGTCTCAATTAAAATATTTTTTAATATTTAAAAGAATGCACAAAACCTTAAGGGATTCATTTTGGGAGCAGACACCAGCGGAGTCTGTCTGCTCCCCAGCAGGAGAGACGCACTTCTGCTCATGGGGAAGGGCCCAGTTTCCCAGGAAGTACAGTGCGCTGCAGTGTAGAGGCCAAGTGGCCGAGAAGCCAGGCTGGTGCGTGTGGGTCTCGGTGCCTAGATGAGTCTTTCTCTTATAATTCCCCAGCGTGAAGTCAAGCAAATAGCTTATATTCTGTGAAGAGAAGGTCAAGCTTCCACTAGGAAAATTACTCCTGAGGGAGAGTCACTGGTCAAGGTCTCCACATTTACCCTCCCATTTTGTCATATTCCCAAAGAGCATTTTAGCACAAGAAACTATGCCCACACTAAAGGTCCACAGAGAGGGAAAACATGTGACTCCCAAAGTAAGGCCCAGATGCTTTGCCTGCTGGCTTCCTAACCTCCCCAAGGTTTCAAGAAGTCCTGATGTTAGGGAAGGACGTGGGTCAACTTCACAAAAGGAGACTTTACAGACTTCCTGGCTCTGATGCTATTTGAAGCAATGAAATCTAGGGGAGTCTCTGGATGGACAGGTCAGGCCCTCGAATGGCGAAATGGATCCAAAGGGATGATCTACCAGGAGGAGTCTGGCAAGAGCTGTACTGAGAAGCAAGGGTACTTCTGAGCCACACAGGAGACATTTCTTCAGATTCAAGGAGCAAGTCACAAACTCTGTAAGGACCCTGATGGGATCCAGACTGAGGACTGTCTGGAGGACAACTGCAATTCAAATGGGTTGAATGTCATCAAATTTCTAAGCAGTTTCCTGTATGTCTATAATTCCTGGCCTTGTACATGAAATAAAATAAAAAGTACTAAACCATGTTACCAGGAAAAATAGAATATACAATTATAAAGCTAGCAGTTTAAATAAAACATAGGCCAAGAAAAGCCTTTTACATGGCGTTTTAAGGGCCAAAAGCAATAGGCAGATGCTCTGTGGTATCCGTCACTTTGAGATTCCAGTTCCGTTCTGGAGAAGTTTTCCTGGCTCTTGCCTGGAAGACACATGGTTCAGGAACGGGTTTTCCTTAATGTCCACTTCCCAGCACATCCTAATTATGGCAGGGAAAGACTACAGCTTGGTTGGACCCTGCCCTTGCTGCTGCTCAAAATACAGCAGTGGCGAGTTGCAGAGAACTTCAGAGGACCAACTGCAGGGGGCGAGACTCTGGGGAGCACACAGGACTCACTTACCAGCTTCACGCATATGTGCTTGTAAAATGAGATTGCAAATGATCGGAAAGACACACACTGATTTCATGAGAGGGATTACCTTGGGTCAAAGGTGTAAGGTGAGGAAAGGTGGCGTAAGCAGGGGACATCAGCTGGTTATAGGTCTACTATAAGGTGGAATGCAAGTATGAGATAGAGACAGAGACAGACAGACAGACAGAGAGGTAACTGAGCCAGGCCCTTCACAATGAGTTATGTCCCCAGCCCTTTTATTTTATTTTATTTTTTATTTTAAGACAATGTCTTGCTAAGTCATTACATTTATAGACAAGATAATTCTGGAAGGGAAAGTATATCCATTTTGTTCAATTTGTGCTTTTTTATTTTTTTAAATGGCCCAATGAACAGAATACAGTAGTTCCTCACTATTCTATGATTTGATTTTCAGAGTCATTGTTTTACACCTTTTCAAAAAAATATTCATCTAAATGATTTATCATGAATGTTTCACTATATCGCAGGATTTTGCAGTACTGCACAGTACACACGTGTTCTTAAAGTTACGTAGGTTTACAAATTTATAAAATGCTTAAAAACATTAGAAGTGTTTTTTAAAGTGTGGGATAGGTTTATAAGAGTGTGAGAAGGGTTTATGAAGCCTTAAAATATACATACAAACACTAAACACATGGCTACTTTGCTGATTTTCATTTAGCATAGGGGTGTCTGGAACGGACCCTCCACGATAGGTGAGGGACCACCCTGTAGACTTTGAGCAACAGAAGCAAAGAATAGAATCTCCACGGGCTTTGCAAAATCTGTGGGCTGAGATGCTGCAGCTAAATACGTCAGGAGGGCATCTCCTCAGCCTGTCTGCACAATGGTGACAGCCCCTATCCTGAGCTAACCTTCCTGACCTCATGCTTTCTGCCAGCACAAAGAGCTGCACAGGGCAGCTGTGCACTGCAGACAGTCCAAAGGCCCACTGAGGGGCTGCTGTCGCTGGGAGACCCAGGAAATCAAGGCTCTGCATATGAACAGCTAACCATAGTAAGTGCAGGTTCCTACACACCGGCTGACTTATAGAATGGTGAGGGTGATGACCTATGAGTACTGGACACCTGCAGCCTCTAGAGGTACTTGGTGGGCATTATTTTATGCCACTCTTATAACAAATAGCAAGGGAGATAAATTCACACTCCCAAGAAAAGGATAAGCCTGAACTGGATGTATGGCTGAGCAGCAGAATGTAAGCTCAGCATGCAGGAGGCCTGGCATTTAATACCTCCAAAATAATGATGATAAATTCAAGCTCATAGGTTATTAACCTTTACTGTTAAAAATAAGCTAGAACTTAAACATTAAATTTGTTTTTGATATATCTTTTACTATGTGATTTCTATCTAAAATATAATGTAATCAAAACTTTCAGAATTAAAAATTCTACTGGCAGTCCAGAAAAGGGGAGAGGAGAAGGGCAGGAGAGAGAGCTCAGTGACGTAAGTGCCTACTTGGCAAGCGCAAGGTTCTGAGGTCGGTACCCGCCACCAAAAAGTGATTCCCCGAGACTTTGTGGAGAGGCTGGACTTCAAGGGACTGGCAGGGACGGGGGTGGGGGACCACAGAAGGACACCACCAAGGCGGGTGGCCCTGGAGTCTCAGTGTGGGCGTGGCATGTCTGGTGAGGACGGCGGAGACAGCAAAGTATGGCACACACAGCCCACGTGGGGGCTGGGCGAGGCGGCAAGGACCAGAGCGGGAAGGCCAGGTTACGCTGCTTCCGGAAAGCAGCCCCATGTGTACACATGGTCTCTCGCTGGACAGCCACATAGGAGCAGGGAGAACTTCTATTTAGACAAAATTATGAACTAATAAACAATACGATCCAGTGAGACCATCACCGATTTTCAATGTTTAGTGAATTTGTGAGTCCACGTGGGCACCGATAACTACTAAGTATGCCACAAAATCTACCTAGGAAGTATTTGCGGCCCAACCAAGGAACACAGCCTGACCTCTACAGAATCTTGAGAAAACAAATAAAGCTAAGTCTGATCTGATCTCTAAATTCAACAGCACTGTTCAGGGGACACAGGTTAAGAGGACAGAAAACACCAGCACAGCCCCTCGGACTGCAAAGTCCAGAGCTTGACCTCTACCAAGCAAGCAGTCTGCTCTCTTCAATAAATTAAAGGAAAGGAAAAGGGAAGAAGATGTAGAAGCAGTGTAGATTGAAGACTTCAGGCATCCAAAACTGTAGGCTTTAGTTGAATGTTGCCAAAGAATAAGCAAAACTATACATATGACATTTATGAAATAATTGAAATGTTATCACTGGCTGGATATCTGACAGGTATTACAGCAATCTTTCCTTTTGGGTATAGTAATAATAGTGTGTTTCATCTTCTGGTGATATAGACTGGGGTATTACAGGTAATAACAGTGCTCATGACTTGCTTCAAATTAATGAGGACACAGGAAGTAAAATAAACAGATATAAATGAAACCCAACCAGTCAGAGGCTGATAACTGCTGAAGCTGGGTGACAGGCATTGGGGTTCACCATGACATCTTCCTTGTTATGTCTGATTTCTGCAATTCCTCTTGGTTTTGGGGATTGAACCATGCAAAATTCCATATTCTACCACTGATGGACAGGCCTAGCCTCCAGAATAGCCTTAAAGTACTAAGATACTGACAATTCATTTGTCAATCAAATAGAAATCTTCAGAGCTTTTTTTGTTAAGCAACAATCTGATTAAAAAGGAAAGACTACAGTGCAGGTGCCAACTCCCCACAATAAGTGTAAATACTCTGCGCCACTAACACCCACACTAATAAAACAATTTAAAAAGGGAAGGTGGCAGACAAAGATCTCAGTTAGGACTCTCTTCTGCATCCCAAACTGCTCTGATGAGTCTGACTAAGGCAGCAGCAATGAGCATGAAAAGGAAGCCACAGCCGGAGCAATTCCCAGGAACTGTCAGCCTGCTGCTTCTCCTCCCTGAAGTACTGAGGAGGATTAAAAGGTGACTCAGTATGTGCAGTCTACCAGCTTTAAAAATAGCAATGCCTGAGTGCTGATAGATAAGTCAAGAGGGCAAAGCACTCATGCGTGGAGGGACCAATCTGCTTCCAGCCATCAGGGGTAAAAACCCAAGGGACCACTTGCTATTTAAAGCAAAATTTCTAGCTATGCAAGCATAGAATTATGCATCACACTTTCTCCTCAATTGCGATGACTTATGCAAAAATAAGTGTCTTAGGTTACCCTTCCTATAATGAAATAATTCAATAAAAGTAAAGTGATCCTTTCAGAACTAATATTAAAAGAACCCACTTCCTTCATTAACAAAAACAGCCTATGAACGTGGCTTAGTCATTCCACTTGTCCTTTCCCTGTAAAAATTCTCCATTTCTTGATTTCAGAAGTAGATCCGTGTCATGTTCAGATATCACATCCCTGCATCTATATACTGACACGCAGAGAAGAAATAAGCACGCTCTAGGTGTCTATTGCAAGCAGTACTCAAAAGAATCAAATTGTAGGATTTCAAGATAATTTCTGAAGTCCTCTGAGTCCCCTTTAAAGGTGACATCGCTGTCTCGCTAAGCAGCACTACCAAGAATCAGA
Source organism: Tympanoctomys barrerae (assembly GCA_002564285.1). NCBI lineage: Eukaryota > Metazoa > Chordata > Mammalia > Rodentia > Octodontidae > Tympanoctomys > Tympanoctomys barrerae. Next base: position 18,058 of record NDGN011536079.1, read on the forward strand.
AGCGGCAACATCAGTGCTGACGTAATTTCCCTCAATTCTACTTATGATGAAAGCTAAACATCTTTACACAGTCTCTGTAATAATTGTAAGACATTTTGGTTCTCTGCACATCCTGTTTTTACAGGGATTGGGGATTTCCCATGTTTAGTGCCTAAAACCACACACTCCCCAAATCCTTTTCCTTCGCATGTGACTCATGGTAACGAAAAGCATCATTTTGATAGTCTTCATTTAAAAGACATGGAATTGTAGCTCAACAAATAATAAAGGCAAAAGCACATTGTTCTCTAAACTCTCATCCTTGGCATTCTTTGCTCATTGGTCCCAGCCTATTATAGTGCTAACTGATGCAACCAAAGCCACTTAGAGTAAAGGGACTGTCTGACTAGGTCACCTCTTCCATGTGCTAGGAAATAAAAGAAGCTATATTCTCTTGCTTGTGATATAGTGGAACAAAACTCCCAACCTGAACGGTATCTGGAGTGACTTCATGTGCTCTAAAACTGAAGAATGAATTTTAGGAAGAAATGAAGAGTCAGAGCAGAATATTTATTGGGGGAAATAAAGCTTCTGGCTGAGAGGGACACAGACAGTGAGTCACACAGCACAGCTACCATTACCAGGGATTTTTATAGAGTAAAACCATGCAGTGAAGTGGGTCTAAGGTGGAGAGCATGGGAACTCACTTAGGTGGGCATGAGGCGGGACAAAACTTCAGTCAACCAATAAGGTTATAAATGTCATTGCTCAGGTAAAATTGATTAAATCCAGGACCAAATGGGGAAATGAGTCATGTAGCAAGTGGGCAGGAATATAGAACAGGAGTTTATCCAGTAGCCAGTAGTGGTTAGATTAGTGACTTTTCCTGGCTTCCTCAAGGTGATGATCAATCCTGGATGCTTATCTCTAGGAAAGTAAGCATTTGTTTGATCTTTGGTCTTCAGGTCTGGCCCACAGTGGGAACATCTGTCTCCAACAGTTGCACGGTATCTTGTCTTTTGTACTGTCTCCTTGAAGGACTAGCCTGTTTCACTGCCTATAATATTTCTAATTCATAGAAATATTATAGAACTGTCTGAAACTCTTGGATTTACCAATAAATACGTGCATAGAGGTCATTTACACTGTCAGTGTTCTAATGCTGCCAAACAATCATGCTGACCTGAAGTTCCAGGCTTGAGATTCTGGAGCACCATGCCTCTTACTGTCAAGCACCATGCTGAGAGGTTTTCCTCTCTCTTTTCAGAAAGCTCTAGGTGAGGTCCTCGGCCAGTATACAGCAAGGAACAGGGAAGGGACACCTAGAACCCGTCCTAATCTATAAGACAGCCACAATCAGGATCTTTCTTTACTTAGTACACAGAAAGTTCCTCCATTTAAAAATTAAAAAATATTTTTAAATAGGCATAAAAAATTATACAATTCTTATGTTTACATATAAGTCCAGAAATCTAACCATATACAACCTTGAAGTAGGACAGTCCCACAACATTCCTTTTCCTGTCTCCTGCCTTCATTCACCACCCCCTTCTTTTTGAACAATCATCTACCTGAGAGATAGTACACCAGCAACTGGCACTTCATGACAAATTTTTAAATGTTTTTCCATCATATTCTATAAGGGCTTAAAATTCAACATATCAATACTTGTTGAAAAATACCTGTTCCATGTTATGCCTAAGATGTTTGATATT
>NDGN011536095.1:4646-15575 GCA_002564285.1 Tympanoctomys barrerae
TTTTTTTTTGGTGGAACCGGGGATTGAACTCAGGCCCTTGCGCTTGCCAGGGAAGTGCTTATTACATGGAGCCATCTCCCCAGCCATTTATTTATTTATTTATTTATTTATTGTGTGTGTTTGTTTGTTTTGAGACAGGGTCTTGCTATGTAGTTCAGGCTGACCGAAGGTTCACTATGTAGCCCAGGCTGGCTTCAAACTGGAGGTAATCCTCCTGCTTCAGCTGCTCAAGTGCTGGGATTACAGGTGTGCTCCACCACACATAGCCAATAACTGTGGTTTTCTGATTATTAAGGAACAAAGCTTGCCCAGTGGCAGGCACTGTCTTTCTTCCCAGAGCCTCTGTCCATTTGGGATGCTCACTGCACCCAAGTCTGTCTCTACCTCTCCCCGATCCTTGACTGCCACCATCAAGGGTGGTTATTCACATGACTTGGTGATGACAACACTACATGCTGCTGAGGCTGCCCGGATGTGTGTACAGAGTGAGCAGTCGAAATTGCTGCATTAGATTGGCCACTGCTGAAAGCAGGCCCTTGCAGGTACCAGTTTAGAACTCTTTTCTCCTCTTCTGTCCTTTCCTTTCCTTTTCTGTTCAACAGACTTTAACCTAGGTCTTAGGGCCCCTGGTTTAGGTGTGTGTATGGTGTGTGGCCCTATACATGTAAACTACCTGTGCATGTTGTGAATCTCTCTCTCTCTCTCTCTCTCTCTCTCTCTTTCTCTCTTTCTCTCTCTCTTTCATTTCAGAAATAGAGGAGATTGATTATAAACCATTAAACAGCTGGCCATAATACTCACCACAACAGAGGAGAAGGGAGGAAAATCAAGCCTTGCTGCTGACTAAACCTAACCACCTCTAATTGTTTGTTCAGCCTGGGACGTTCAGGTTCAGCCTTTCTCTGAGCTTCTCTCTCTAGGCTGAGTTCCGGCCTTGGCTATTCGATGCCTTTTAACCTTCCCAGGGCACCAGTCCCAAGGGAAATCTAAAGTAGGATCAAGCTGGGTGAGAATTCAGGGGGACTTCCTATCCGTGATGTGACAGCTCTCATTACAGGAATGTGGAGAATGGGACTCCAGAGGCCCTTCCCAGTCATTGTCACACAGTAGCCATTCCCATGACATGGGTACCATCACTGGAGAATTAAGCAAAAGGCGTGGAATGCCTACTGCATTTTTTTTCTTTTTGGTGGGAGGATCCTGACAGGTTAATCTTGAGCTATACCAAGCTCTGTTTAAGAAAACAGGGTTCACAGGCATCAGGAGACTTGGGTTCCAACTCTGACTCCTAAAGCTCATTTCTCCCCTTTTCTTCACATCTACAAAGATGGAATTTGCTTTTCTTTTGAAACTGAGACCTCTTTCTTGCATTGGTAGCTCCTGCGGGAGCTCACTAGGGAAAGCAGGGAAAACAAAGCTGCCCAGGTGTGCAGGTAGTAGGCCCAGACCTCAGCCTGTCTGCCTCCCCATTACCCCAGTGTGGCTCCCCAAATCCCACCAGGTCTGTTTAAAAGCCACAGGATGGGAGGGATGGGAGAGGCCTATACCCGCTTGTGCCACTGCTCCTGCCTAAGATCTGGGCAGGGGAAGCCCTGTTGCCCATCACCCACATGTGCAGAACTCCTGACCCGGAGGGACCACACTTCAGCCATCAAAGGAGCCCTGAACTCCAAAGCCAGTGAGGAGGGAACCAAGCACTCTAGGGTGGGGACCCCCCCTGAAAGCACCACCATGGGTACTACACAAAGGGCATAATCCCCAAACTGGATCCTCCTAAGAGAGGGATTATTCCAGAAAGTGGCCTACAAAGGGGAAAACAGACAGAGTGAGTGACCTGCGATGGAGATTATCTCGACACATCAATCCACTAACTGAATACTCTAGTCACAGCAACCTACTGTAAAACCTACAAAGTAGAAGTCTGCAATGGTCACCATACAGTGACACTGCCCCAGGCCCCCTGGGTGGCCCTCTCCCACTGCCAAGGCCAGCGGTGGTCCTGGCCATGCCATTACTCACTCCGCCTCTGCCTCTTCCCCTTGACCCCTCGGCTGCTGGCGGTGAGGTGTGTCCAGCTCAGAACCAGGGCCACCACACAGAGCCCAAGCCGCATAGTCACTCTCCAGCTCCCGGCCCCTGGCAGGAGGGGTGGTCCCTGGGGGGCAGTGGGTGGTGCAGGGCTCTCGCTAGTGCCTCCAAAGCTGGGTCAGCAGCAGGAGATTCAGGTCTGGGCTGCAGCCGAAATCCACCAAAATCTCAACTGTGGACAGAGAGGGTGTGGGGAGCCCAGCGCTCCATCAGCCCCAACCAAGGTCCTCCAAGGCAGAGCTCCTCAAAGCTTCCTGTGAGTATCATCACATGGGAGACCTTCGTCACTGCAACAGGCTACCCCACAGACCAACCTGTAAGCAAGGGGAGACAAGGATTAATTCTGTGGTAGCTTGGGACCCCCATTCTATGCTTCAAACCTTCCCCTTCCTAGGTTTTGCTACTCAGGAGTCTGTGAGAACTCAAGGAATGACTGGACACTATAAGTAACCCACCTGGTATCCTGGAGAAGAAATTAGTTCCTGCTCCTCATTCGCAGAATTCCCTGCCCTGACGTTGGAGCCAGCTGCTACCTGAGTTGCTAGAATACAGCAAATACTCAAACCAGATTTATGGATTGCTGGTGATTTATCAATAATGGGAGCCAGCTGGCCCCACCCCTGATTGATACTGGCTAGCTCACACTGGAAGTCCTTCTTTGTGTCTACCCTACAAATCTCACGCTGCGATCGTATCCTGTCATTTGAAGAGGAGCTCTGTTGGCTACTGGACCTGTCAGCCTTCTTCCCAGTGCTGAGTCACCCATGTGTTCTTCACTTGCTCCAGAGCTAATGCAGTGGCCCCCCAGCAAGCTGGCAGACTCTGCATGGCCCTCCGTGCTTGGCGGAAGAAAAGGAAATACACCCCCCCACCCCCCAGGCACAGAAACTCTGACACAGCAGGCCTGGCGGGCCTGGCTTTTGTGAAGGGATAAAAGAGGCAGCAATGCCTGCCCTAGCCAGAGGCACAGAGAATGGCGATAATCCCTCAGGCCGGAGAAAACCAGGGCTCTGGACCCAGTGGCTGGGGTGATGGGGGCGGAGGCCACCCTCCCCAGGGAGATATGTCTGGGAAGTGGGATGCCTGGGCCTAGAACTCCACCTGGAGCCAGGACAGGAGCCCTGCTCCAAACTCAGGCTCCACATCCATCCCCTGGCATGCCTGGGATGCCCACCCTCAGAACAGAGCCCTGCTCACTCTCCCTTGTCCAGGGATCTGTGAAAACAGGGAGCACATGGCCCATACCGCAGGAATTGTGGCAGACCTAGGGAAGCACTGCTTGCCGGTTTGTCAGTTTGTGGTCTTTGAACAGGTCATTCAGCCTCTCTGAACCTCAGTCTCTTCATCTAGCAAATGGGAATAAACATGGCTGTCTCACAGGCTTGTGGGGTGCGTCAGCTGAGTGTTGGCTTCCTACTGGGAGAGCTGAGATGCTAGCTGGAGGTGCTGCCCCACTCCTTCCTACTCCCCTCCCCGCGCGGCTCTAGAGTGCCTAGTTCACCCCCTTGCCTGTCTAAGAGGCCCCAGCCGAAGGTGATAAATGCACCTGCACAGGAGATAAATCATTATCCCCTAGGGAGTTGTGTGCCTCCCTCCTGTCCTCTCCCACTGGCTTTGAAGGTCAGACACACTCAAGTGGCTAAGCTGCCTGTGAGAAGTGTTTACACGAGGCTGATGGGTCCCACCTGGTGCTATGTCTGGAGCCAGGAGAGATGCTCCCAGCCACCCCCAAATGTCCTGTCAGTGCCAACCCCTCTGTGCCCCTCTAAAGCTTCCCCATCATCCCAGCCCCCATAACACTCTTCCACACCCACAGATTATAGAAGTTCAGCTGAGTTTACCATCCTGGGGTCTTCAGCCTCAAGTACATTGACTCAGAGGCTGAATGTGTATTACATGGTGATGACCAGCACAAATGTCAGAGTCAGACTGCCAGGCTTCAGATGTTGGCTTCGCCACTTGCCCACTGTGCTACCTTGGGTTAGTAGCTTACCTGGCCTGATGTTTCCTTACCTTCAAGAGAATTGATTCTTTATAGCTTAAATGAGGTATTATGTGAATCTGTTCAGACTGGCACTCACATGCAGTAGGAGGGGTCAGTAATGTATCTGTGGTACTTTGTCTGACCAAGGCTTTCTGTCTGCATGCCTATAGCCACTTAAAAAGCAACATACCATTTCCCATATGGTGTGGATACCAACTTCAGACTGGGCACTGGCATGCAATTTCCATGTTTGCCTTTATCTTTGTGGTCGATTGCCTTGGCATGAAAGAAATCGCTCAAACTGATAGGATTTGCCTCTAACAGCAGCATTTATCAGGATGAGAGAGGAGACCCCTGGGAAGATCTGTTCCCTCAGTCCCTGCATTTCACTAACACTACATTAGACAAACTTGGAATTAAACCCGGGTCCTCGAGACTCTGGTGTCACTGTGTGATTAGTTTTTCTAGGGTCCTCAGGGAAGAGAAGTTCTCTGTACTCCGTACCCACTCGCATGATGCCCGGAATGAGAGGTTAGTACTCAGCAAATGCCACCTCCACAGACGTGGCTTTCAGCTTGGTCCCTGCCACAGTCACCCACTCCCACTTGAATCTCCAGGGAACCACAATCCCAGTTGGCAAATGGAGAGGAGGATAAAGAAGCGAATTTTGCTGGAGCAAGTGATATTCACCTCAGGGGTACAACACCTGACTTGAACTCAGAAACTTCACACACAGGTAGAAGAGGGGATGGGGGTCAGAGGTGGAGCTGGAAAGAAATCAAAAAGAGAGCCGTGGTGGGAGAGAAGGCCACACACTGAGGAGGGGGACACCGCTATGGGGCGGACTCAGTAGTAGCAGAGGGATGGAATACCTTTAACCTTCTTGCCTTCCACACTATCAGGACAAATTGGTACTCCATCCGGGGCCAAATACCGACCCCAAAATGTAAGCCATTCAGATGGTTTCTTGTTAGTGTTTCCCGGGCCCATCGTGGGCTGGAGAGTTGTGCCGGAGGAACAGGCTGTGGGGCCAGGCAGGGTGCCTAGCACTCCGACTCAGCTCTCGGGGGCCAAGCCGGGTCCTGAGGCGGGTCCCACGGCCCTTAACCCCCCGGCTGGCAGCAAGGCTCATTCACGCCCTTCCATCAACACCCCAGTGCCCACATTTGTCTTCGCTCCCCACTTCCCGGGGACGCCAGGACAGGTGAGACGGCCTGGGCCAAGAGAGTTCTCCAAGGCCGAGAGGCCAGTTTCCCAGAAGCCCCTGCCTCTAAGCAGCCGACTCCAACCGAGCTCTTCTCGGACTCCGGCCGCAAACGCCTCCACAAGCCCCAGACCCGGCCATCGGTCCGCTCCTCTGAGACCGACCAACCAGCCTGCAGCGGTGCGCCTCGCTGCGCAGATGCCTGCCAAGTCTGATCCCGGCCCAGGCTGCGGGATGGCACCGGGGTGCCAGGGACCACGGGTCCTGGGCTAGGATGTCGGAGGCAGTGAGTCCCGAGATGAAGGGTGTCTGCATTAGAGGGATATCTGATAGGGTCGGCGGCCTGGGTTGCGAGCGAGTGGGTGTAGGGAGCCCGAGGCAGCAAAGGAGGGGCGCTATTAGCTCCAGCATGCCTGGAGGGGCAGGACTCCGACGCGGGGTTCTAAAAGGTGTTCCCTGAGCTGGACGAGAGCAGAGCAGTCGGACTTTAGCTACCCCTAACCAGCCCAGCCAAACCCCGACGGGAGAGCCCGTGGTGCCCGGTTCTGGGGCAGGGGGTACGGGGCGGAGGTCTGGGCGGCCGAGACGGGACTCACCTGGCACTGCCAGCCGCGCGGATCAGGCCGGAGAGGGCGAAGGCGAGGCCGGCCACGGGACCGTCCTGGGCGCCCGGCTTGCCCGCGCTCCGCCCGCCCGTTCCCAAATTGCTCAATCTGCGGGCGGCTCTCGCCCTCGCCCTCGGGGGCAGCGCCCCACCCGGCGCATCAGCCCCTGGGGGCGGCTCTCAGAGGCCCTCGCTATTCTCAGGGCCAGGGTCCACGGCCCCACTCCGGCTCGCCGCTCCGGGCTCGTGTCTCCGCCGCGCCTCCGCTCGGCCGCCCGGAGCGCCCAGCCGGGAGAGGGGCCAGTCCGCGCTCTCACGCAGGAGGGAATCCCCCCTTCGCGGTCCCACCCCCAGTTGGCCCCCCTTCTTGGGATCCACAAGAAAAAACGGACTGGAGCGCTGGGCCCGGGAGTCCGCATCCCCCTCCCGCACGCCCTTGCCCCAAGCTGGCGTGCTGCGCCTTGAGCTTGAAGCTGGCACAAGGACAAGTCTCCAGGGCCCGGCGCAGACCCTCGGGAGGTTCCGAGCAGCCAGGGATCCGGCACAACTCTGTGCACTTTGGGGTCGGAACAGGACCCGGGACCCTAGCCAATCGTGTTTCCCCCGTCGGGTGCCCGGAAAGTTACAAGTAGGCTCAACGGAGCTTTGTGGTCCTAACTACACTCCCTTCCCCTTCAGGGTCAAATTTTCAGAGCACCCTCCCAGTTCAGAAGAAATATCAAGATTATTAGATTCTGGACACTCAGGTGAGAACACATAAATGTAAAGGAGATAAAAAAAAAAATACAATATATACACAAGTTCCCCCACTGTCACTTACCAGCTGTGCAGCCCAGCCAGAGTGACAGACAACCTCGCTGCGTCTCCCGCTTCTGTTTTGAGGGTTCAGTGAAACGAAGGGTGCAGGGACCTGATTAACTGTAGGAACTCCATAAATGTTTGTGGGATGAATACTGAAGGACTACAGACACCTGCAGTGGCCCAGATGATGTGGAAGTCAGGCCTGGAGAGGGAGGAGGGAGACTCACTCTTGCGGGTGGCAAACAGCTGTGCCCCTGCCTCACTGCAGACTGGGTGAAGGAAGATGAGCTAGGACTAGTTAGTGGCAGATAGACTGCAGCAGAAGAGCTGGCTGATGTGGGTAGGCTGGGGTGGGGGCAGTAATCAAAACAGGCTGTGGAATCTCCTTCAGAGGAGAGGGGAGCCCTGAATTTTGAGCCCAGGGCACAGGGTCCTTTGCAATGTCAGGAGAATGGATGGAGTGGTCTTCCGAGTGTCTGATGACCTGGGAACAGGACAGTAGATAGCCAGAGAAAGTGGCGCTCTTGGAGCCAGACACACAGTGGGGCTCATGCAGCAAGCCTTGCCAGGTTTGCAGGAGGCAAATGGCCATTTCTGAGTTGGTCCAGGCACCCCTCCAGCGCGTCCCGCGCCCCCTCCCTCCCACTCTACCCTGAGCCTTCCCTGTGTCTAACCATCCCTTGGCTCTGCTTTGTGCCTAATCAAACAGCCCAAATGCCGAAAACTCAGTGTTTATTTTATTTTATTTTTTTTACACACTTGCATAACTCCCTGACAAGCCACGCCAGGCGTTGGGCTTTTGTTTGGTTTTATTTTGTTGCATTTAGGGAAAAAAGAGAAAGAGAGGGAAGAGAAGAAATAACCCAAACCACGCTGCCCTAGAAGTGTCTTGGGCCAGGCAGTGGGCTCGGGTTTCCTGCCTGAGGAAAAGTCTGTGGGAGATGAGGGGCCGCTACTAGGCTGAGGAATGAGTGCGAAAGGGAAGAAAGCCACCTGGGTCCACGCAGCTAGGGAATTGGAACCATGTGACTGTAATGGGCGGACAATAAATAAAGAGCATTACTGGTGCATCTAATATATGTCCAACATCACGCTCTGTGTATCTATTCTGTCATCTGATTTTGCAGCCATTTTGGTAATCCCCTCATCTCCCCAGCCACTTATGAGCATGCAATGCTGAGCTTCTAAGATACCCATTAAGGGCCAGCCAGATAGCTCAGTGAACTAAAGCACCTGCTTAGGCAGAGCACATTGGCTGGGGTTCAATCTCCAGAGTGCCATGCTGGCCCCGCCCCAAGGGCATGCTGAGACTGCAATTGAGACTGTGCCACGGTGGCACATGCCTGTAATCCCAGTACTTGGGAGGCAGAAAACAGGAGAATCACTCCGAGTCTGATCTACATAGTGAAACCCTGAACACACTGTAGATCATGTACCAAATACATAAAAAATAATAATAATTAAAAAATAAGATACTCAGTAAAGTCCTCAAAGATGCACAACCTATAAAGTGGCTAGATGAGTTCAGGGTATTCCAAATGACTTAAGTCTCTCAGCGAAATTGTATTGTCCTCAGTTTGCACATACTGTTAATTCTGTGTAGCGATGTCTTCTTCGCTGACCTTTTTCTTATCCTTTAAAATGCCTCTGTGAAGTTTTATCTGGCCACCTTGCAGTTCATTCTATGGATCTCTGTAGATTGCATTGTCACTAGCCTGAGCGTGTTTCTTATGCTGCACTAAAGCTTCTGAAGGGCCAGAGAGATAGCTCAGCTGACTAAGCCCCACCCCTGAGGGCATAATGAGAGGGCGACTGAGTCCAGGCATGGTGGTATATGCCTGTAATTTCAGCACTGGGAGGCTGAAAACAGAAGGATCACTGAGTCTGAGTTGCATAGTGAGACCCTGTACCAAATAATAATAAATAAATGAATGAATAAGTAGATAAATGTTCTCAGGAGCTGTGTCTGATTTAGCATCATGATGTCAGCTCTAGGGACATATTTCATTTATGTCTTGTGAACTGACCTTACTCCCCCATGCCCTCCAGCCAGGGCTATAACTTTTGTGGTCCTGTGGCCTTGCTCAGATGATGTCCTAAATTACTATCATGACTCCCCTAAGCCTAGATCATCACTTTTAGAAGATCAAAAGCCAGTGGACTCAGGCCTAAAAATCGGCAAATTGCCTCATACCTCCTCTTGCACTAGGCAAGAGCTGTTTACTCCCTGCATTGTCAATGTATCAATGATATTTTCAGTCACAAGCAAAAAAAGACCAACTCAAAATAGCTTAAGCAATAGAGATTTATTAGCCCATGTGTCCAAAAGGGCTGATGCAGTAATGATCCGGAAGTTCAAATATCCCACTAAGAACCAGATTCTGAGTTGGGGATGAGAGTTATAGAGAGCTTGCTTAGCATGGGGAAAGCCCTGAATTTGATGCACAGCACCACAAAATAGCAATAATAATAATTAGGGTATTTCCTATATTCTCTTTTAGTCATCCTCAGTGTGTTAACTACTGCCTTCACGAGCACAGGATGACTCTAGTAGCTTCAGTTGCCACATCTTCACCCACTGAGCCCACCAACAACTTTTTCTCTGTCCCTCATCAGCCTGTTCTCTCACTCCGCCCCCATCCTCATCCCACCATGGAGTTTCACTGTGTTGCCCGGGGTGGTCTCGAACTCCTAGGCTCAAATGATCTTTGTGCCTCAGCTTCCTAAGTAGCTGGAACCAGAGGCACATACCACCATGTCCAGCTAACGGTCTCTTTTTGAGAGTTAGGAGATGACACACCCACCAATGAACTGATCACAGACAGGAGGGGTGATGCTACTACAATTAGTTTAGACCAGGTGAGGTATACCTGAGCTACTTGGGGGAGAGTATTTGTTATGGTTTGTGTCTAGGTATCCCTCCAAAGCCTCATGCAGTCATTGAGGTGGGCTTCTAGAGTTTATAATTAATTTATAATCCAAGGCTGGGATTATGGGTGTGAGTGCTACACCCAGCTGGGGCAGATAGCCTGAATGCAATATAAGGAAGGGAGAGGCTTGCCTGCTGCCTCTGCTACCACTGCTGTCCCTCCCTTTTTGCTCTTGCTGTTTTGCTGGTTTTTGTCACCATGAACTGCTGCCCTCTGCTATGTGCCACTCTGCTCTGGACCCGGTGGTTATGGACTGAAACTTCTACTAACTGTGAGCTAAATAAACCTTTCCTTCCTTCATTTTGGGTGTCAGGTATTTTGACCCAGCAACGAGATAAAAGTAACCACACAGAACTTACAGACAACAGTGGAACTCTATTAGTGCTGAGGAGCTCTGTGATCATTACTGCTACTCCAAGAAAAGCTATTGTTCCAGGAAGCCTGCAGAATTCCCTGCTGTGACTCCACCAGCCAGGAAGGCCACCGCCTCCTCACTCACTCCTAGTCATCATCAAGACAGCTGAGATGGCCCCAGCTGAGCTGGCCAATTTCCTGTGCTAAAACTAAGCTCTTCTTCTTCTTCTTTTTTGCAATGCTGGAGATGGAACGCAGGGACTCCACACATGCTAACCAAGTGCTCTAACACTGAGCTACATCCCAGCCCTAAAATTGAAGTCCTGATCCACACATAGAACTTCTTTGTCCCCAGCTTTTCTCTCTTGGTAACCAGCAGAGAACCTGATAGAGCAGGAAACAGGGTGGGTTTTCATTCTTCTCCCTTTCTCCCCCATGAAGGATAATCTACTGAAAGGTTCTGGTTGACAACTCTACCTCCAGGCCCTTTCCACTTCCAGCCCTCTTTGCTGATCACCTGGATAGCACCCCCCACACCCTGTGGCCATTGCAGGCACACACAATAGCCACAGCCAACTCGGGAATCAAAGCAGATCCCTTCACACCACCCAAACCTTTCAGTGATTTTCCATTCCACTTAGAATCCAATCCAAACACCATCCCTCACAGGCCATGTCCCTTCAGCTTCATGTACACCTCTCTCTCTGTGTCTGTCTCTGTCTGTCTCCCCCCCCATCCCCCACCCCCCGCTTATTGGGTTTCTTCACTTCTTTGATAATTGATAATTCCCAGCTCTTTCTCATCTCATGGCCTTGGCACATGTCTGCTGGCTTCCTCTTCCCACGGCTCTTCACATGGGCTGCTCTTTCCTTCCCTCCTGGCTCAGCTTCAGCACTGCTTGTTCTTTCTTTCTTTCTTTCTTTCTTTCTTTCGTTCGTTCTTTCTTTCTTTCTTTCTTTCTTTC
>NDGN011536097.1:0-18351 GCA_002564285.1 Tympanoctomys barrerae
TTTCTTTCTTTCTTTCTTTCTTTCTTTCTTTCTTTCTTTCTTTCTTTCTTTCTTTCTCTGCCTACATGCCCTGCCTAGAGCCTTCAGTACAGTATTGAGTATAAGGGGCAAGAGCGGACATCTTTGTCTTTTTCCTTACAAGAAGCAGCAGCCAGTCTCTTGCCATTGTGTGCGGTATTAGTTGTAGCCTGTTTGTAGACCTTCGTCAGTCACAATGTTCCCCTGTATGGTTCTCATGAAATACTGCTGGTGGACAGGGCTGAAAGAATGAATGAAAGTTCTTTTGGTACTTTATATTCTTTTCATTATTTGTAATAAGATTAAAAATGTCTATCAGAGATAAGTTAATGTTCTCTCTGGAAAATGCTGAATGTTGCAGAAGTTCTCTCTCTCTCTTTCTCTCTCTCTCTCTCTCTCACACACACACACACACACACACACACACACATTCTCTCTTACCTCTGCCTACCCATATGAAAGCAAACAATCAATAATGGTAGATACATTTAATACCTTCTCTCCATTTCGTCCTCAGGCCTATAGGATACAGTATATTTGTGCATGCATAGGCCATGGATGTTATATAAAATATGCTACAGGGAGTCAGAAAAGATGTCAGTTCCAGAAAATTTATCTCCACCAATTTCTAGGAGGAAAAGTCACTTATCAAATCTGAGATTAGTTCCCACTGGGAAAAACAATGGCTGGTGTGGCAATGATGACCATGAGGCATAACTGACAGAAGAGCTTCCGGCATTCTTGGGCACCCTGAAGAAGCTAGGGCCCCAAGCAGTGAAGACTGACCACCAGGAGAACACAGTCCAGAGACCCCAGCACAGCCGAGCTAAGCAGATGGCTTTCCTCACTGTCCTCCACCCTGTGCTCTTGTTAGCTCACCATTTTCCCCAGCAGCCTGTATTCACGCTCAACTCTGAAAGCCTAGGAACCAATTAATGCTGCCCTTCGCTGCCCCATGAGTCTGTCCCTTAGATGACAAATTAAAAACACCCCATTGTCCTCTTTTCTTGAACTGACCCTGTGCCACCCCAGGTTCCATTGTGTTCAGCCTTGCTTTATTTACATCAATTATTCACAACATTTTTTTAAAAACTCAAAAAGTCCATCTTGCATGAGGATTGAAGCCAAGTAGCAAACGATTTGCTGTGAATCTTTTTTATTTTTATTTTTTTTTGTGGCGGAACCAGGGATTGACCTCAGGTCCTTGTACTTGCCAGGAAAGCACTTATTCTACTGAGCCATCTCCCTGACTCCCTGTTGTGAATCTTAATAACAAGCAGGTTCTGCGCTTTGAGTTGAGAACTGGCATTGCTGTGTGTGATAGAAGTTACTACCACTCACTTCCATCCCACCGATGCCAACATTTTAGGGATTAAAAAAATTGTAAAAGGGCAAAAGATCTTTCTTTTCAGGTATAACTTCAATTCAAAGTTGGAGTAAGTTAAAGCATTAATTGGGAATTATTGCCTTTGGCTAACAATATTATTCAACGCTAGCCAATAATAGTGCTTGGTGGAGAAGAAAATGAAGCCGAAAGGGTTGGGCTAGTGGACACTCAGGACAATGCCATACCTTTTTCAGGTCTTGGTGGTGGCATCAGGCATTGTCTCATTACAGGGTCATTACTTACTGTGACCAGAGACCAGTATGTCTCACTGGTTGTGTTCCATGGTGGCTTAGAGAGCCCAGGAAGTGCTGCGAAGTGAGGAACTGATTAGAACATCTGGAAAAGATGAGACAAGGGGGACAAGCATGATTTATAGTGTGGCCTATGCTATACAGCAAAACAAAACAATCGACAGACAAGATGATTTTGCTCAGGCTTTGATAAGGATCACCCGGTCAGGCTTCTGGACTGTATCTCCCTTCGTATCTTCAGAGGTCTGTCCTGTGGCCCACCCTAAGAACCCTAGAAGAGTGACTTTATATTTCTCTACCTGACAGTACAACTCATATCCTAATTTTTCAAACAGTTTAAAGAATGGGCAGTAGCTAACATCATAGCAAAAGCTGGAAATGGAAAGAAATGATCATGAAACTCTCAAAACCATTTCTGAGAGTGAATCGTAAAAATGTAGGCTAAATACTTAATAGCAATAATCAGGTGATGGGAATAGAGAGGACTACACTGTAATCAAAGAGATCATCTCAGTCCCCACATGAGTGGCCTGAGAGAATTAAGGCTATAGCCCAAAGGAAATGGCAAAACTCATGTTTAAAGTCCTTAAGCTATTTTCAAGGGGATTTTCACTTGTGGGTTTCTTCTGAGTAAATTTCCCCAGAGAACCATCTGGGAATGTAGAAAACAGAGTCAGAGCAAGAAATGAAAGTGGCGCTGTGGAATAGGGGTCAAATGGAAACCATGTGCAAGACAAACGTCTTTTAGTCCAATGAATATTCTTAATCTCTCTGATGGGGTAATTAACCGGGCCAGGGATGGAGTAGATTATGGTAGGATAGAAGTAGGACATTCCAGTGGTACCCTTAAAACCATGAGATAGATAAGAAAATAAAGAACATAAAATGTATCTTTGTTTGTGCATCTGGGTTGTTCTAATCAGTTCTGAATGGAAAATACTTTCTCAGGAATATTTCTAAAGAAAAAAGACACTTACCCTCTAAAAGGAACCCAATTTCAGATGATATAAGGCCCTCAGGAGCACCCTTGTGTAGTGGGCTTGAGTTAAAACCGAAATGACACAGCTAACCTAAAGGTTAGGAATAGAAGTATTCATGAATGCAGTATTTAAATATTGTTCAGAGACACAAAACTCGGCATTTCAATTCTATATTCTTAGGGAACTTCTTTAGAAATAAAACATAATTGCAGTATATAATTAAGACTTTCAGTTTTTCAGTTTCTTTAGACATACTGCAAGGGAAAGAAACTGCTCAAAAGGAAAGAACTGGGATGGGAAACAGATGAAGGAAGGAAGAAAGGGAAATACACACACACACACACACACACACACACAAGATAGCTAAGATAAGTATACTACTAATTTGTATTCATCAAAAGGAACAGCGCTTAATTGTTTGATCTATTTCGCATGCCTATGTCTGGTAATCTGAACAACTACTTTGAGGATAACAATATGCAATATAAACATTGTTAATTTCCTATCGTTTCGTTTTAAAATTCTGTATCATTTTCTGTTTTTTAATTTGTGGTACCTTTAAAATAGAAAACAGATTATTAGCAAGGGATTTTGATGAAAAACAAGCCTTAGTGTATAGGTGTAGGAATTCATCCCAGAGGCTCTGCAGCTGCGAGGCCCAAGGTCTGAAGGGTGGGAGTGAGAGGGAGCCAAGAGGCTAGTTTGCATCTCGTCAAGAGGGGATACTACAGCACGGTTTCCTCTGCTGCCAGGGTGCAAGCAGATCTCACACAACATGATTCACGCTTTATGGAGCTCAGGATTTGTTATGTAAGACTTCGCTGTTCTGATCAAGTCAACTTGAGATAGAATTTAGTTTAACCATTTCCATTTTCTCACATTTTTATATACTGCACTATTATGCTGCATAATAATTAGACATAAATAGCACTGTTAATTTTTTCCCATTCTGTCATTTTGTCAACATCTATAACTGAATTCAGTTTATCATGTCTCCAGTACAAGGCCATTTCACATCTATCTTAATTTGTTTTCTGTTACTATCATAAAATATCCAAGGCCAGGTATTTATAAAGAAAAGCTGTATTTGGCTCAGAGTCAAAACCAAGGGCTGAAAACTCAAACACCAGCTCTAGGAATACCTCCCCCTCCACCACACCCCCCCAGCAGCAGGAGCAGCAGCCATTGTTGCTGCATTTCTACCCACTCATGCCCCAGAGCTCAGGCCTACTGAAAGGGAGAGATCATGAGGCCAGATGGAGGCCATGGGGGCGTGGCTACACTTGCTGTTCTTATAACAAGACAACCAAAGGTCCCATGAGAACTCTCCTAACCTCTTCAGAGGACGGTGCTTCAGTGACTTCACCCTCCCAAGTTTCACCTCTTGCAGTCCTCAGCACATCTACATCACCTGCCAAGGACCAAGCCTTCAAAGGAGGAATGCTTGGGAGACAAACTACATCCTAACAAGAGCACCATTGTCCTTTGCCCCTTAAATTTTCTCATCCTTCCCCTGGTTCGCCACACACAAGCTCAGTATCTGAGCCCATGCCCTTGGGCTGGGGTTTTCTGCCTCTGCCCGGTTTACCCAGACATCCCTCTGCCATTCCTTGCTCTATCCATGCTTCTTATTGTGATCTGGGCGAGGAAAGTGAGGGAGGTGGAAACTTTGGGCACAAAATTAAATTGCAAGCTTCCATGGAAGAGTAACAGTAATATCAAAAGTAAAAAGAGAGAGACCAGAGGTGGTAAATGGAATTGTAGAGGAAGTAGGGAAGTGGGCGTAGGGAGAACTCACTAGGGATTCTTGGCAACCCTAACTTCCTCGGTTCAAGTATAAGTGGTACCCCAAATCCAACAGAGCGAAGTATGCAGAGGGAGCGGTGACATGATGGGAATATACATTTGGTCTCTGCCCACATCCCTTAGCTTACAGCTCCTAAAATTTACCTTGGAATTTCCTAAGCTGTCTTTTTTCTTGCTCGTGAAATAATGGATGGCTGAGGCCTCCCCAAAAGTCTCTGGATGGGGGTTGGTTGCTAAGGGAACCAACTTGCTTACAAGTGTTCCAAGAGGGATGGAACTTTCCTTGCTACCCCCTCACCCCTGGGGAGAGGAGAGGATTGGAGCTGAAGGTTGTGTTAATCATGCTGGCCAGTGATTGAATCAGTCATGACTATGCAGTGAGGCCTTCCTAAAAACTCAGAAGGATAGGACTTGCAGAGGCTGTAGGTCTTGAACACATGAAAGTTCTTGGAGCCTGGTGCACTCACAGGACCTGGGTACACCACAGCCCTCTGCCATATTTTCCTTTGCCATCTCCTCCAAATGGCTATTCATCAGTATCTTTTGTAGTATACTTTATAACAAGCTGATAAGCATAGGGTTTCCTTGGTACACTTGTAAGCAAGTAAGCATTTCCCTGCATTCTGTGAGCCATTCTAGCAAATGATCAGACCTGAGACGGAGGTCTCAGGAACCTCTGATTTATAGCTAGTCAATCAGAAGCAAGATGACAAGCTGGAGTTTGTGATCAGCATTTGAAGAAAAAGGAAGTCTTCTAGAACAGAACCCTTAGCCTGAAGGATCTGCATCAACTCTACTACACAGAAGACTTCTTTGAGAACAGTAATGGACGAGGCAGGATGTTGCCCAGATGCCCTTTCAGGGATGCAGATCTCATTCCCTCCTAGTGCAGGAAGCATTCGGCTATTAGCCCTTTTTGGACATTC
Source organism: Tympanoctomys barrerae (assembly GCA_002564285.1). Classification (NCBI taxonomy): domain Eukaryota; kingdom Metazoa; phylum Chordata; class Mammalia; order Rodentia; family Octodontidae; genus Tympanoctomys; species Tympanoctomys barrerae. The sequence goes on from NDGN011536097.1 coordinate 5,369, forward strand.
CTGGGCTAAAGAGAATAACCCTCCTTGTGGTCACATGCTTGCAGCTACTTTTCTCTTATTGCTGGTACAAAATACCTGACAGCCAAAATTAAAGAAGGAAAAGTTTATTTAGTTCACAGTTACTGCAGGTTTCAGTCCATACACAGCTGGCTCCAAGACAGAGTGGCACATGGCAGAGGGAAACAGCAAAGAGCAAAGGGAGGAACAGTGGCTGCGGCACCTAGCAAGTCTCCCTTACAGTGTATGCAGATTTCCCGCCTAGGGTGGGCGTAGCCCTCACACTCCTAATCCCAGCATTGGAGCATGCATTATTCACAGTCTCCAGGAGCCGCCCCATGACTTTATGAGGCTTTAGGGATACAATTAGACACAAACCATAACATTCTGCCCCTGCCCCTCCAAAGACTCATGCACATTTCTTTAGGCAAAAAAGGCATTTTAATCCATCTCTAAGAGTTGCCAAAGCTCTAACAGTTTCAGCATTGTGGAAGTCCAAGTCCCAAGTCTCCTCCAAGATTAAAGACAAACTCTTAGCTGTAAGTACTTATACAAATGAAAAGTTTAATGCTTTCAACATTCAATGGCACAAGATAGACATAACCATTCCAAAAGGTACAAATAAAGAGATACAAAGCATCTTGACTAAAGCAACTCCAAAATTCAGTAGGACAAACATTAGGTCCTCTATTTCTCTGGGGAACATCTGAAGCAATCTGTGGCAATTGTGAGCTCCATGTGACTCCACCTCTGTGGCACTCTTGGGGATTGCAGCTCCTGTGGCTTTTCTCTTAAACTGGTTTTGCTCCTACCTTGCAACTTTCCTCGGATAATCCACATTCCTCGCTTTCCCAAACTCCTTTTCCACTGCATGTTAGGCTTTTCACTCTCTGTTTCACACACTGCCCACCCAGAGGCACACCGCCTGGCCTCCCAGGCCTTCTGAAATCTGGGTGGAATCCTTCTTAACCTCAGAACTCTTGCATTCTGCATGTGGCTAAAACCAACGCCATGTGGATGATGCCAAACTGGAGCAGCAGCGAGGTTTTTTTCCTCTCTTAGCTGTAGAGGTCAAGTGCCTGGATTTCTGACCACATTGACCCTGATTCTAAAGAACAAATTCTCTATGTTCTCTATGCTGCTGCCCTTCTGGAACCTGGTGCATCCTCTTCCTCCATTCTGGAGCATGGGGCTCTGTGGCTTTCTTCTCGAAGAAAAGTGTTTCACTTTTACAGTTTTGAGGCTACAAAGGTTAGAGACTTGCTGCTTCCTATGATGCCCTCAGGCCATCTTTTCTATTCTCCTGTCCCCCCTCAGCAGTGGAGATCCTCTCAGCTCTATCTTCGCAGTCCACAGCTTTATTGCTGCTTCCTTGCTGGCTAAACACATAACATTTTAAATCATCCTGCTGATTTCTTTGCTCTTGGTTCTCAACATAAATCTGATTAAAAGCCCCCAACAGTAGCAATACCACTGCCTCAACATTCCACTGCCTTGAAATTTCTTCTGCCAGATTAATCAGTCCACCACACTTAATCTCAATTCAGGCAAAGTCTCTGGACACAAGCAAAATGTAGGCAAACTTTCTGCCAAGCCATAAAACATCATCTGGAGTCCAACAACCCATGCAGTCCTTTTTCTCAGCAGAAACCTCCCCAATCTGCAGGGTGGAGTGTGCTCATCACTATAGTGCAGCAAAAGCACAAGCAGCAAAAGAAGAAATGCACTGGAGCTCCATACTGGAGCTGTAACTCACTGGTAGAATATTTGCCTCACTGATATGTGTGAGACCCTAGGGGAGGGGAAACTCCTTTTCATATCAAAGGTCATAATAAATAGAGTGAAAAGGTAACTCAAGGAATAAGAGAAATCCACATATGTGATATGAGATTAGTGTCTTATACAAAGAACACCAACCACTCAACAACAGAAAATCAACTCAATTTTAAAATGGGCAAAGGACTTGAATAGACATTTCATCAAATAAAACACACAAATGCCAATAAGTTTATACAAATATGCAACATCACTAACAGGGAAATGCAAATCAAAACTCCAACAGATACCATTTCGTACTCATTACAATGTGTTATAAAATGAATAACCATAAAACATGGAGCATGTGGGGAAATTGGAACACTCACACATTACTGATAAGAATGTAAAGTGGTACAACTACTGTGGAAAGCAATATGGCCATTCCACCAAAGCATAGAGTAGATCCAGTAATTCCATGCTGTACATAGTCACCAAATTACTAAAAATAGGGAGTCAAACATATTTGTGCACCAACTTTAATTAGCATAATTATTTGCAATAGCCAAAAGATGGGAACAACGTAAATACCCAGCGGATGAATGGGTAGAATGTGGTATGCACGTAGAGGGGGATATCATTCGGCCATCCGCATTCTGATATATCCTACAACACGGACGAGCTTGAGGAAATAAGGCAACAGGAAGCAAGCCAGTTGCTACTGCACAAATACTGTGGGATGCTACTTCTATGAGGTACTGTTATGATTTGTATCCAAATGTCTGCCCAAAGCCTCATGTGGTCATAGGTGGGGCTTTTTCAGAGGTGGCTTGATCTACAATGTGTGATGCTGCGATTAAGGGTGTGCGATTACTAAATTGGTCCACTGACGGAGCAGCTAGTCAAGTAGCCTGGATATAACAAAAGGAACAAAAGAGGGCTTCTGTGACTGCTCGCTACTTTTCTGCCCTGCTGCCTTCCATGAACTGTTTTCCTCTTCGATGCCCCTCCGCCATGCCACCCTGCCACAGAGCCCGCCACCTGAGGGCTGAAAGCTCTACAAACTGTGTGCTAAATAAACCTTTCCTTCTTTAACTTTGGGTGGCAGGTATTTTGTCTCAGCGATGAGAAAATTAACTGAGATAGTCAGGTACTTAGAGAAGCTGAATTCCTAGAGCTAGAGTGAAGTAATGCTAGAGCCAGGCGCCGGGGCAGGAAGGGATGGCGAGTCGGAGCTCCACGGGAACAGAGCTCAAGGTCCTGGCGATGGGTGGTGGCTGTGATGAGGGTACAGCAATGTGAGAACAGTTATTGTCACCGAGCGGTGCAGTGGGAAATGATTACAGTGGTACATTTTATGTGACATGCATTTTGCCACAATAAAATAATTAAATTTTAAATTACAAGAGGAGACCAGATGCGCTTCCCATTCCCTCCCAAGTCTAGCAGTCCACGGCGTACTTGGTATCTTCATAACCAAATCTAGCTTGGCGTGATTTCAGGCGTTGACCTGGAGCAGGTGTCAGTGTCGGCTACGTATCAGAATCACTTTGAAAGCTTTTTTATTTAAAAAAAATAAAGGCGCTTCAGTTCCACTGTCACAATGTACATGTGATCGTCAAAGCACCTGAGTGTTTTTTAAAGCTCCTCATGATACTGATAGGCAACAACAGCGGAGATTTTCCAGGCCGCAGAGACCCAGCCCAGAGCTTTGCTCCCCACTCCATGTTGCCCTCTGCGGGTGGGCCACCCCCTTATCTTTCTGCCCCATCTCTCCCCATCTTCCTCCTATGCACAGCGAACCCACACTAGACCAGATGGCTCGCCATCTCCCCTCTCCTGTGAGTCCTGTCTGACTTCTGTCCCTTTGTTCACACTGCCTCTGACAAGTGCACCTGCTCAGACTGATGTCATCCTTCGTAGACCCCTGGGGAACCTTGCCCTTACCATGCCTCATGGCCAGTCCCGGGTGTCCTTGCTCTGAACTCTGGGCTCTGTGGCTCCCCACACTTCCCAGTGCAGGGCTGGAGGCTTCCTCCCGGCCCTTCCTAGTTTATAGAGGAAGCTTGACACCTCAGAGTTGTCAGCAGATGTCCGCAGAAAACTACACTTCTTTAACAAGAGATGATTTGTTACGCAACTAAATAACATTCTTTAAATAATTGCACAAGGAAGAAGTTGTGCGCTCATGTAAATAAATTATTTTTAATTAATTAGGTCATTATTATGCACCAGGGGTTGTTCCAGTGCTTGGCTTGGAGCTTCTCTTTGGATCCCCGTGGTAACCCCAGGAGCCAGGCACTATCATCTCAGTGTTAGGAATAGAATCAAATAGGTGAGGAGCTGGTACAGGGTCACAGCTAGCATGCAGCAGAGCTGGTAGTTCTGGCTGGGATATAACTGACAGGGCAAGGGGACAGAGCAGAAATGTAAGAGGTCGCTTGAACTCCAGGAGCAAGGCAGGGGCTGTAGGAAGGAAGAGGCCATAGACAGAAAAGACAAGCTTTGAAATTGTTCATATTTTGCTCAGGCCTGAGCACAACTGTCAGTAGGATTTAAGTCACAAGGACAAGCCTGAAGGCGGGCACTCTGAAGCTCTTGTTCTTCGGATGCACTGCAGTGCAGTTCAACACAATATTTCACTGAGGTTCTGTTGTCTGACAGAAAAAGTGCAAGATAGCTGGCTTCCAAGGGTGAGGGCTGACAGCTGTTTCCCTCTAAGGAGATCCCATTCTACGGAGATGAAAGCCACACCACCACCAGGCGCCCCAAGGACAATGGTGTGTGTTCTCATGATCAGGGCATGCATGAAAGTCCAAAGAAATCAAGGTTTCTGGAAAAGGCAGGTGGGGGGTTACCGTGGAACTGACCTGTGAGCTTGGCCATGGGGCAGAAATGTGGCCAGAAGCAAAAAGAAAAGCTCAGCAGTTGCAAGAGCACAGATTGGCGGGGACCAGGAGCCAGCGAGGGATTCCAGGACGCGGCAGATGTCTTTGTTTTGTGCTGCTGTCACAGAACACCCGAGATGGCCTAATTGATATGGAGCAGAGGTTTATTCTGTACGGTTCTAGGGGCTGGGAGGTCAGGCTGAGGGACCTGCACATGCAGGGTCTTCTCGCCTTGTTACCCCATGGTGGAAGGTGGGAGGGCAAGAACGCACGAAGAGGAGGACCTGTCCCTCGGGGGAGCCCAATCCCAAGGCAGCCGCACTGGTCTGTCCATCCAGGCAGAGCCCTCGTGACCTATTTACTTTCTAAAGGTGCCACCTGTCAGCATCAGTGCTCTGGGGCTTAGTGCCTGGGCACTGGAGACACATTCAAACCACCGCAGCAGTGATTGGTAGGTGGGTTCTGGGTCTCCTCTGCCATGCCAAGGAATTCTGATCTAATAGACAGTGACACAATTAAATACATACTTAAGGAAAAATTAGTTTGATAAGCTTAGAGTTTTCAATGTGAGAACAGTTAAGAGTGTGTGTGTGTGTGTGTGTGTGTGTGTGTGTCTAGATCTTGGCAACCAATTGAAGAAAAAGAATGAGAAAGAGAAAAAATCAAATATCCCAGCTTTCTACTTTGAACAACTAAGTAACCTGATTGGGTTAACAGAACTGAGAACACAAAAATAATTTAAGGATCAATCTGGATCACATGGAACATAAGTGACCAAGGGTCATACATCAGAGCTAGCAATTATGTAGGAGACATGGCCATGCAATCCAGGATATCAGGATAGGGAGAAAACAGAATAACAATATTATCAGTTTTAGAAAAATGAGCATCCAGTTGCTGGATGACATTAAAGCACATCTGGGAGGCAGAACGGTGCAGAGGGCATGGGCTTTGTAGAAAGGGACCCGAGCATCCTGATGCTGTTACTGTGTACTGTCACCTTGAGGATGCACTGCAAAGCCTCAGAGTTGCACATACAACAGTGAAACATCATGAAGCTGTCTTTCTTTGGGATTTTGTTCAGATTAGCAATGGTGCATGCTGGGTCGGCACATTATAATTTTCATTGTTCAAGTACATGGACGAGAATGATTGGCTTAAAGTTGAAGGGAAAGATTGACCTGTGTTTAAAGGAGAAAAGAAGACAAGGGACCAAGGAAATCTGGCTAAAATGCCCGATTAAGGTAAAGTAGAATCACCAGGTTCCACAGGTAGGTATTTGGAACAGGACAGAACCACACACATTTTCCATTTGACCCGTTTGCACTTGCTACCCTTCGAGGACTGAAATCGCTGCAGCTTTTGGGCTGGTCTCTGGGTGCTCCTGCTTCTCCCCTTGGCATGCTTCCTTCCTTAGGAAAGATGTCTCCTGGGAAGAACAGGAAGAAAGAGGAACCTGATGATACACAGAGGGGCCCTATCAATCTGCTACTTGCACCTGGATTTATACACCTTGAAGGTGTGACACTTTCTGTCATTCTATAATAGAGAACAAAATCAATGAAACTCATTAATCCTAACTGTGATCAGTTGATTAAACAAAAATGATTCAAATGAGATACTTTCTCATTTTGATAACAGGAAGGTATGAAAGGAGAGGGCAGATTTGGGCATTAAGAATGAGTACATTGTTGAGAGTATCATTTAAAAATAAAAATTATTTTTAGAAAACACAAAGAAAGGTGAAGATTAAAACCACAGAGCATATACTTGAGATCTGGCCTTGAGTTGGTTTTCAGGGTTTGGTAGACCGCGGCCCTGGGGACCACTGTCAGTGCATGCAGATGCCACACACAGCAGCGCTGCTGCTTGGAAGTGGTGAAGCTGTTGCTGTTACAAGGACTGCTGATGTTGTTCTAAAGCAGCATTGTTCTCTGAGCATTCGCAGCACTACCTTAGCACCTATGCCTTCCCAGATGCCAGCGCAGCTCAGGCTGCAGCGTTCAGCAGTCCATCCTACACGGAAGCACCGCAGGCAGGATGCTGCGCCCAGGAGTGAGAGGAACCAAAAGTAGCCGTGTCCCCAAAGGGATCACAGAGTGGGGCGAATACAACTGGTGATGGGATGCACAGAAAAATGGCGGAGGCACATGAACAACGGCCACATAAAGGAGTGAATATATTGTTCCCCCAAATGACTGCAGCCCTCACCTGTTTGCAGCCCTTATGCAATCACTGAAATAAGTCCAGCTAAATTATTCAAAACTCCAAATGCCAATTCCTTTTCACTTCAAATAACAAGCATTCCCAAGAGGGATGATTTTCAGAACGATGACTAAGGGGAAAATATTTTTCCAGCAGGGTTTTTGCAAAGGGGGAAATTTTTATTACTTCCACCCCTACATCCCACACCCCACGTTCCACACACTCCTGGGTGTAAAAGTATTTGTATTTAAATAATTTTAAATGTCATGCATTTATGATTAAAAGCAGTTCTGGGCCCAGAAGAACAGAAATTCCTGACTTCAAATCAATAAGAAAAATCAGATTTTCCTCAAAAGAAAATTTCATGAGATTCAGTGGTAGTTTAAATGAAGCTAAGGGACACAAGCCCATGGGTTACATGTGGTCTGCTGTGGTCACTGCCATCCCTGCCGTCCCCAGGGACAGGAGTAACAGGACACTCTAGGAAGAGCCTTTGTTTCTCCATATGGTCTTTCCCTTGTCCCTTCTCCCGGCTTTCAGTACCTACACTGCTTTCACAGGAAACGCCTTAGCCCTTGGTCTTTGGAAGCCGCACTCCCGTCCCTGGCTCTGGCTGGAGGGTCGGGTCGCTCTAATGAGCAGCCCAGACTTCCCCGCACACATCCTTCTTCTGCAACACGCAGCCCCTCCCCGCCGCACCCAAGGGCCTCCCCTTGACCACATGCCCTGACTGTGGAAGAAACAGAGTAGCAGGATCCAGCCATCCCTGGCTTCTGCTCAACACTGGTTAGGTCCAGGCATCCTATACGTGGGACGTGGGGTTCAGCTGTTTAGTCAGCCTTTCGCTTTGTTTTTTTGTCCTCCGGAGTCCCGTGCAATGAACCCAGAGCCATACTGACTTACTCCCCAGCCCTGTTTAAATTTTACTTCTAGAGGATCTCGCTGAGTTGCCCGGGTTGGCCTCAAACTTAAGGATCATGCCTCGGCCTCTGAGTAGCTGGGGTAACAGGTGTGGGCCACTGCACCCAGCTGGGCTGTTTTTTTGTTGTTGTTGTTGTTGTTGTTGTTTTTAAGGTACAATTCACATTTAATTCATAGATTTTAGGTCAAGCAGAATATTCTCCGTAATGTGGCCAGGCCTCATCTGATCACTTGAAGACACTAAGTACAAAATACGAGGTCTCCCCAAAGAAGAAAGAAGTATTCTATAGACCGTAATTGAGAAGCCTTGCCTGAGTTTGCAGGCTGCTTCTGGCGGAATCTGTCCCGAAGGCTGCCACACCAGCCCTGACCTGAATCACCAGCCTGCCTTACAGATTGCCCCCCAGTCACACGAGCCAGCTCCTTAGAGCCCCTCTCTTCCTCTCCCTGTCAAGTTTACTCCCACTCTTTCCCTCCCGCCTCCTTCCCTCCTATCGATTCTGTTTCTCTGGAGAATCCCTGCTAATGCACTAAAGTTATATTTTCATCCTTGACTGACTCAGGCTTTTATTTGTTTGACTTAGCTGACTTGAGTTATACTCTTATCACATGAAGCTAAAGTCTTGACCAGCCCTAAGTGTAAGCGGATGGAATCCTCTGTAGGTTAGAAAAACATGAAAGATTCTCCCAGAATTCTTCCTTCTTTATTAGTGATTATGCAACAAGGTACATAATGGCTGGGGTTTTGCTGCTCCCATTGCTTAGCATTCTTGGCACTCAATCAGCTGAACAAATAAACATTGGCTGAACTGAATGGTAGAAAGAAGTAGCTTATAGCTCCCAGTTCTTGCGATTGTACTTTTGTTTGTATGTACAAAGCCCCTGACGTTGAGGAAGCCAACAGCCACCATGGATTTTTTGTCTTTTGGGTATCAACACACACAGCTTTCGTTCTGGATGTGTGGATTGCATCATGCATGCTACCACGTCCCTCATACTGGCAACCTTCCAGGGCTCTGGACAGCCCAGGGCTACCGCGACACACCCCAAACAACAGGAACCTGCTGGAAATCCAATTAGGCAGGGCTCTACCTCCAGTGCAGGTGCTAAGGGCGTCGCGTTTCCAGGCCTTTCTCCGCGTTCCTGGTGGTCCCTCGGCTCATGGCAGCGAAGCTCCAGTTTTTACATGAATTCTTGGTCTGTCTTTGTCTCCAAATTTCCCCTTTTTAAGGAGACACCGGTATTTTTGGATCGCAGGTCCACTCTACTGCAGTATGATCTCATCTTAGCTGATTACACTCGGCACAGTCCTGTTCCCAACTAAGGAAATGTGTTCCAAGATAGTAGAGGTCAGGACTTCAACATTAATTTTGAGAGGAGACAAGTCAACTCTTACGAATTATTTCTGTTCTTTCAATTTTCAGAGCTGAGCATGTGATCAGAGGACAGGAATGTTTCTGGAACGTATCAGTCAGTGTTTACAAGAGAAACAAATAGGACACAAGATATACAAATGTGTGAGAAATTACAAGATGGGCTTAAGTGGTCAGCCACAGAGTTGGAGGGGGAAGCGTGAAGAGGGCGCCTGCACGCTGGCGGCTGAAGGGTGCAGTCCGAGGCCTGGCGCTCACTGCAGCGTTCCATGCAAGTCCGTATCAGGATGCTGATGGCTCCACACCAGGAGGCTAAAGGGACCCAGGAAGAAGCCAAACTGTCTGGACCGGAAGCCAGGGGGTGGCATCCAACCTGAAGGTATAGCCTGGAGCTCCTCCTCAGACCCAGCCACCAGTCCTTCCTTGATTCCCTTATGTCGTATGCAGGCTGCCTGCCCTTGACACCCACACCCTGTCCGCGTCCTGCTCAAGCACAAGCTGAGGATGTTTGCAAAGTGAGGCCCCCAGCCCCCGGCTGAGTGAACTGCTATACTTCTCAAGTTGACCGCAATGAACAACACACCAGAGCAGGAAGCGCAGGTCCTCCACGCCCCAGGGTGTAGAGCTGCCTCGCTGCCTCGCTGAGCCTTCAGACTCAAGTTGACACACAGCTAGCTCTGCTCGTGGGAACAGAGGGGACACTCGGCTAGCTCTGCCCCCCTGGCCCTGCTGCTGCTGGACACACTCCTTGGTCCACCCACTCGGTTCTCTTCTGGCAGGACCGGCCTTGTTCTAAGGCCCAGCTGATAAGCTTCCCTTGCTTCTGCCCTCATGAGTCCTTTCTCTTCTGCAATACTTTCTATGTATGTATGTATGTATGTATGTATGTATGTATGTATGTATTTGTTTATCTTTACCTATTTCTGCCTGCATTTTGAAGAGCAAATAATCAAGTAACGGGCTGGAAACAACAGAAAAATGAAGGACAGGATGATAGCATTTCAAGATCAGATTGCTAAAAAGGGCAAACACGTTGCTTTCTGGGACATGTAGAACAGAGATAAGACAGCATTAAGTCATTCCCCAGGGCGCCAGCTGCGTGTTCTGTGTGGGCAGGGTGTGTTCCTCAGAGCGTTCTGCTGTGACAAACTGTGTGATTGCTCCACACCCTGGCCAGGGTCTGCTCCAGTGACTAGGGAGAGGGAATGTGACTGAGGTGACCGCCATGGGGGCTGGGGAGAGGTCAGGGTCTGAGGGACACTAACAGGAGGCCCACATGCCCCAGACATAGACTCCCGCAATCGCCCGCATGGTCCCTGGTGTGGGCAGATGTGAGAACACCTGGCCCGTGTCCTCTGTGACACCCCAGGACTCCCCCACCGCCAAGTCAGCTGATGCTGGATCAGAGGCCCAGCCCTTCATATCAAAGGTGTAGGCTCTAAGTGCAAGGAAGGATTAAAAATAGAAATTTTAGAAGACACTGGCAGTGTTAAAACTGACAGACTTAAGATATTACTAATAAATTGGTAGTAAATATAGAAGACCACGGTGAATAGTTGGTAGGCAGAGCACATGTATTCTGTCCAGAACACATCTGAAATCAGAGACACTGCGTGGGTTTACTTGTTTTGTTTTTTCAGGTTCTGCATCCTGCCCAGATGAAAACAAAAAATCAGCTCAACAGTCTTAGCTCTGCTTAAATTCTTTAAAACTATTTGATGCCAAGTCACAAAGAGATAGGATATAGAATTCTCACTACATATTTGAATAGATGTTTGCTTTTTAAAATCCAGCCTGCTTTTCATAGTGTCCCTCTTTGTTTCTTGATTTTTGTCCTGCATAAATAGAGAAGCCAATAGCCAGGAAGCAATCTTCTCCAGTATCAATATAATGGAGAAAAGATGGCTTATAGCATGATTTTTTTTTTTCTGTATTTTAGGGAAGGGTCTACAGGGCGTTCAGGGTCTCATTACTAGATTGGACTCCTAGTGATCTGCCTGTTTACAGTCTCCCAAGAGCTGGAATTAAAGGCATGCATGCACCACCACACCCAGTCTCAATTGCCATCTCAGCGCACCCTGGGGGCGGGGCCGGCATGGCAGGCCCAGGGATGGAACCCCCAAGGCCCTGTGCCTGTTGGCAGGCACTTTAATGCACTGAGCTATTTGGCTGCCCCAAGGCATGATATTTAAAGATATATCTTGTTTTAATACTAAAATAAAAATCTACTTGGCTGGGGAGATAGCTTGGCAGTCTAGATGCCTGCCTGGGAAGCGCAAGGACCTAAGTTCAATCCCTGGTACCACATGCTATGCGGGCCCTGGAACCCTGGGTGTGCCATGCCGGCCCCAAAATTGGGTGTGCTGGCCCATGTCTGCAATCCCAGCGCTAGAGAGGCTGAGACAGGAAGACCACTATGAGTCCAAGCTGTGTAGCAAGACCTGTGCCAAATATATAAATAAGTAATTTTTTAAAATTTAAAATAAAAATCTGCTTAAATTGGGTCCAACTCCTGGCCCTGGTCATTGTTCAATAAATGTTGGTTTAAATAAAGAAGGACCCAGTGCACTCCAAAATGAACAGGTCAAACCTCCTCATGTTTAGTCATATTTTTTTCGGTTCTGTGAGAACAAAATCCAACAGACATAAACCCCCAATAAGGCTATGTCCTTATACTTCCGGCTAAAATACATACTAATTTCTAGTCACAATTAAGATGCTAGGCTTGTGACCATAATGAAATCCCAGCATCCTAGAAGGCTGAGGCAGGAGGATCATGAGTCTGAGCCCAGCCTGGGAGCCTTAGCAAGTTAGCAAGACACTGTCTGGACAACAACAACAAACCAAAACCGAGAGGTTTGTGGCTATAGCTCAGGGTGAAGGCCTTAGGCTCAATTCTTAGTACAATAAAAATAATGATAATAATTAATAATAACGATGATGCTTGGTCATAAGGTTATTCAGTAAGATCAACATTGTATGCCAACTATAATTTTTCAGGTAGTAAAATATTTTAAGCCTGTGGACCTCATGATAAAGTAGATCTGACTATTCATTCCAGTTAAAAATAGTTTCTTACTAGTGAAAAATGCAAGTGCTTTAATTTGGGAATCGCAGTGAGCTGTAAGTTATTTTTCTTTAGTGTGTTTTCAACTGCTCATCGGAGTGGTTCACAGTGCTCAGGGGCAGAAAGCAGGACCTCATCCACCTGACTCAAAGTGGGAGGCCAGCGGTGGCCCAGGTTACGAGAACAGCGAGGGGCCACCAGCCAGCCTGGTGGTGAAGCCTGGAGTCTGCTAAGACCCTGGAGAACAGGGGTTCAAGGTAGAGTTTAAAATATCTGTGTGATATGGACTTGCCTTAGAATAAGATCAGTTTCCTAAGAACTCTTGTAAGCATCTTAGAGTAACTTCTATAGAGGAATTTGGAGAACAAAGATATAAATCTAGAAAAAACTCTTTCTTTCTCTGTCTCTGTCTTTCTGACTGTCTGTCTCTCTGTCTCTGTCTTTCTCTCCGTCTCTGCCTCTGCCTCTCTGTCTGTCTCTGTCTCTGTCTCTGCCTCTGTCTCTATCTCTCCATCTCTGTCTCTGTCTCTCTGTCTCTGTCTGTCTGTCTCTCTCTGTCTTCTCTTCTCCCTCCTAAATGTCCTTATCTTCACCTCAAGCAGCGCCTTTCAGCCCATAATTATATACAAAAGGAGAAGCCTGCTGTTGTCCTGGAGCATTCCTGATTGTCACTTGGGAGGGGAGGGAGAGCTGCTCAGCACCCTGCAGTGCCCAGACCGCCCAGCAACAAGGAATGATTGCCCGGAATGTCCTTGTCCAGAAAGCAAGAAGCCCTGG
>NDGN011536099.1:2534-21871 GCA_002564285.1 Tympanoctomys barrerae
TTTTCTCTTTCTTTCTTTCTTTCTTTCTTTCTTTCTTTCTTTCTTTCTTTCTTTCTTTGATTAATGAGTATCATTTTGGCAGACCGCAGGTGCACATTGAGCCCTTCGGTCTCCCGCCCTGGCCCCTCCCTCTTCCCCCGCCCTAGTTCCACACTTTGGGGCGGGGTCAGTGCATATACCAATATGTTGAATCTTTTAAAAATCAATCTTAGGAGACGCCAAAATGCAAAACACATGAAAAGGAGGTTTCCCTCGAGCAAGCTGCTACAGCTCCTGACTGCCCTCTGAACAGATGGGTTGGAAATGACCGTGCTGGTGCAGAGGCGTGGGCAGGTGAAAACCCAAGAAGAGGCCTCAGTGCCCCGGCCTGGCGAGGGAGTCGGAGATGGGGGAGAGGGCAGCGACCTGCAGCGTAGCCATCGGGAAGGGCAGGGACGCAGCGGTGCCCTAACTGATGGAGGACCAAGACGTGCTTTTCAGCGCGTTTCAGCGCAGAGCATCCTGCAGGCTCTGCTACATGTCACAAGGAAAAGCAGCGCTGTTCACCCACTACCGCTTTCTTCCTCTTTTTCAAACAGTTGAAACATGAGTGCATCGCCAGCGCCAGACAACTTCCCCTTCTTTTCCTGAAAAGGGCTTGAGATGTCACCTGCCCGCCCGGCGATGAGGTCCTCCGTGCCCCACTCCCGCAGGGCCATGGGACCCCTCGCTCGCATTTTACAACAGCGCTGCCCTTCAGACAGCTTGCCATCTAGCACACCACATCCACCTTTCGGAGCTCCCTCCCTCGTGGAATTAGGTACAATTAAAGGTTTGTTTAAACCCAACAATTACTGGAAACGAAAGACTTTTCCGATGTTTTCTAAAAATCATGAAAGAACGTTGCTGCGCGTAGCTGTCCGACCCAGGGCCACACTCCGGGACATCTGCTTGTGTGTTTTGCTTGTTTTGTTTTTGGGGGCCAGGGTCTTACTTGGTAGCCCAGGCTAACCTCGAACTCGCCGCTCCGCACGGCCTCCACCCTGCCCTGGGATGCAGGCTGAGCTCCGCACCCGCGGCTGCCACAGTTTTGCGGGGCAGGAACCCCAACAGCCGGGGCTGCAGCTGCCGCTTGGGTCCCTCGTGCACGCCCGAAGCGGTGCACGGCCACGCCCTTCCTGGGAACGCGCCGGCAGTGGCCCGGCTATTAAAGCGCGCGGGCAGCCAGCCGGCCGCAGAGATGCAGCTTCCCCTCCTGTGCTGCCTGGGCGTCGCGCTCCTCGCCGCCCCGGGGTGGGCGGCGGCCGGGAACAGGGTCGGAGAAGAGGGTCCCGCGTGTGCGGCGCGGGTGGAGCTGGAGCCAGGGCTGGGGCCAGATGGGCGCTGCGGCGGAGGCCCGGCCGGCGAGTGTGCGCTGCAGGTGCGCCTGCCCTCACTCACCATCCCGCTCCCCGCGCCACTCGGTAGGCTCGAGGAGGTGTTGAAAGAGGTGCAAGCCCTCAAGGACGCCATGGCCAGCCTGCAGAAGTCCTGCCAGGACTGTAGGCTGCAGGCCGACGAGCACCGGGACCCCGCGCTGCCCCCCAGTCCGGGGACCCCGGGGGAGCAGGACAGCGACCTCCGCGCACAGGACCTGGAAAGCCAGGTGCACAAACTGTCGTCAGAGCTGAAGGGCGCCCGCGAGGAGATCGGTGTGCTCCAGAGGCGCCTGGAAAAGCTGAGTCTCGTCAATATGAACAACATCGAGAACTACGTGGACAGCAAGGTGGCCAACCTGACAGTCGTGGTCAACAGTTTGGACGGGAAGTGCTCATCCCAGTGCTCTAGCCAAGAACAAATCCAGTCCCGGCCCGGTATGTAGTGCAGTGTTTCCTTATCATTTGTTCATGACGGTGTCTATAAACATTAACTTGAGCCAGTAAGCTAAATAGATGATGGGTTAAGTCAATAAGCCTTTTATTGGTTAAAGTTGTCCAGGAAAAACAACTGCCTCTCAGAGGTCAGCACAGAAATGCTGTCGGACCTAATTACAAAAATCACTAGCTCTGGCCATCAGAAAGCACTTTCAATTTCAAAATCTTACTTGCTAATGCCAGACGAACACTCAAGCTGAAGCAGAGAGAATTTCTTTCTGGTTTGGTGCATTCACAAAGTACATAAACACCAAAGTGTTTAAAAACAAGAGAGGTGAGGCAGTGTTTGTAGTTGGGCTGTTTGCTGGAATTCAGCTTTTCTTGTGGTTGGCCGACTGCGGCAGCTCATGCCGCAACAAGTGGCCTTTGTGACACATGAGGGAGTAGCCTGCTAAAAAACCGTGATCTTCATTATCTAGTGAAGACGGGATTGTGGAGAAAAGCTGCTTCACGTGTGGGTACAACCTTTTGCTTTCACACCTAGTGGCATGAAAGGGTTTTAAGAGGAGAATTTTGGCATGCCACCAAAGGAAGGAACACATTCTTAGCTCTTTCTTCTCTTTTCCTTTAGTTAGCAGTCAAGCACAGAAAAACAGGTTACTTAATTTTAGTTGTTGTTATGTGAATCAAACACAGGACCTTGCGCTTGCCAGGTAGGCGGTGTGCTGCTGAGCTATCTCCTCAGGCCAAGGTTTCTTAATTTTAACAAGTGCATGTTAAAGACCACAGACCTAAGTGCCTCCTCTGTCCACGTGCTTTGGGGCACTGCTTCCTCCAAACCCCACCCTTCCATCTGGATTCCTGGAATCACTGCTGTTACCCTTGGGAGAGGCATTTCTGTCCCTCAACAGTGTGGTTGAGGGACACGGCAGAGGTCACTTCCTCGAACATTATACCACGGGGCATAACCATCCCCAGGGAGCCTGTGGTGACAGGAAGTCGTGTTTATAAGGACCCCTCGTGCTAGTGTTCCCGGCAGCCGGTATCTGCGTGTCCCCTAAATGGTGCAAGACAAGTTCACAGCTTATTTGACACTGTCTGACAACTTGAATTGAAGTAAACAAGATTATTTATTTTTTTCCTGAAATGTTTTGGAGAAAAAAAAATCTGAATTTGTGTTCCAAATATATCTGAATAGACTTTCATGGGTTAGAATAGACTCTCAAGTCTTCTATTAAGCTTATCTATCACGAATGCTTACAAGAATTATCTGGCATCAAGCCTGTCTTTGTTTTCTACAAAGCCCTGCTAACTGATGACACTTATCCTGAATGTAATAACTTGCTTCCTTTAGAACCAAACATGTGTTACACTGGCGGAATAGTCCTTCCTGGATAATAAATGTAGAACAACTTTGGTATACTGTTGAAAAAATACTTTTATCTCTTGAGTTTCTTTACATAGTTGTCCAGTGATAACATAAATGCGAGTCTATGATTGATGCTGTACTGTAAGTTTGGAGTATATGCTAAAGCTCCCGGATGTGGAAGCCATCAGCAACTTCAGGCTAAAGGAAACAGAAGCCGCTTTCCTCCGTGTGCCTAGAATGCAGGTCCAGGAGGATGACAATCGTTAGCATTTTAGAACAGAGGAATGCAGTGATCATGAGGATAACCTCTGCTGCCACCCAGATCTGCGGCTCAGTGCTTGGGTGAACTTGGGCAAGCCCCTGACCCTCCTGAGGCCTCCATACCCTCATCAGCGAGCTGGCCAAACACCTGCAGCATACCGTGAAGTGTGAAGCTGTTATCTGCTCTGTGGCAGGGGGCCTGAGCAGAGACCTAGCCCTCCCTAAATGTCACTTCACTTATTCTTTCCTTGTTGCTGTTTGTAGTTGATGTTGTCACCTTTATTGCCTCCAAGGGTGTGCTTGAGTCCTGTTTTATTTATCATCCCAGTCTCGTAACCAGACCCTGGCAGGCGTAGCAGCACAAGTTCCCATTAGCCCCTGCATTAAATGACCACACTGGTTTGAGTAGGTGAAGAATTCTTTTTTTTTTTTTTTTTTTTGCAGTACCAGGGATTGAACTCAGGACCCTTTATAGTAAAGAATTCTTGAGATGCAGTCTCTTCTTTAACAATGCCCAATGTCTTTTCCTTTCCCTTCAGTTCAACATCTGATCTACAAAGACTGTTCTGACTACTACGGGATAGGCAGAAGAAGCAGCGAGAACTACAGAGTTACACCGGATCCCAAAAACAGCAGCTTCGAGGTGCCCTGCGACATGGAGACCCTGGGCGGTGGCTGGACAGTGCTGCAGGCACGGCTGGACGGCAGCACTAACTTCTCCAGGGGCTGGCGTGACTACAAGACGGGCTTCGGCAACCTGCGCCGCGAGTTCTGGCTGGGAAATGATAAGATCCACCTTCTGACCAAGAGCAAGGAGATGGTCCTGCGAATAGACCTGGAGGACTTTGACGGCGTCAAGCTGTACGCCCTGTATGACCAGTTTTACGTGGCCAACGAGTTTCTCAAGTACCGTTTGCACGTGGGGAACTACAGCGGCACAGCTGGGGACGCCCTTAGGTTCAGCAAACATTACAACCACGACCTGAAGTTCTTCACCACCCCGGACAGGGACAATGACCGCTATCCCTCGGGGAACTGTGGGCGCTACTACAGTTCGGGCTGGTGGTTTGATGCCTGCCTTTCAGCAAACCTAAATGGCAAATACTACCACCAGAAATACAGAGGGGTCCGTAATGGGATTTTCTGGGGCACCTGGCCTGGGATGAGTGAGGCACAGCCCGGTGGCTACAGGTCCTCCTTCAAAAGGGTCACAATGATGATCAGACCCAGGCACTTCAGGCCGTAACAGCTGGGCTCATTTCTCCAGGCATTTCTATCCTCTAGAATAGCACAAGTCAGGCCTTCAGCACTCCCGCGTATGCCTCGTTTCGGATTCCTTTTCCACAGCCTACATGTTATCTCAGAGAATAGGTATAAAGCTGCAAATATGCATTTTAAAAATGCCTTTGTTGTTAACCAATGAATGCATGTAAGCATTAAAAATAGATTCTATTTAAGTCCTTTAATTCCTATTAATTAGAAATTTCTTTACTTGTATCATTTTCTATTATAAAAATCATTTGGCGAGAAAATTCTACACAAAGCAATCTCACTTGGGCTGTGGCTAAATGTGCAAAATTGAAAATATATCCTCTTTCCAGGCTAGAAATGTTTATTTGTATATTTGTCTCTTAATACTGCAATGTTTATTCCCAGATAATCTCACTCTATCTATGACATTTATTTTGGGCCAGGAAGACCTTACGTTATCTTGACTTTCAAAGAAAGGGAGGTCATATATATAATTAAACCTGCTCATGTGATATTCATGAAATTTAAAATACGGCATTGCCCTGCCATCTTAATTTGGCTCATTTTTAATACTATAATATAGGGTGGCACAATGTCACCAAAAACTTTCCAAGAATAATGTAACTTTGGAAATCTTGGTTTAAAGCACTTCACTCGTGGCCTAGCTCTTGTCAGATTTCTGATGGTGACAATCACTTTAACATAAAATTTATCTTTTAATTTGAGATTGCTCATTACTGTGCTAGACTACTGGTTGCTTCTCCTTCTTAGGATACAAATGG
Source organism: Tympanoctomys barrerae (assembly GCA_002564285.1). Lineage (NCBI taxonomy): Eukaryota > Metazoa > Chordata > Mammalia > Rodentia > Octodontidae > Tympanoctomys > Tympanoctomys barrerae. The sequence continues at coordinate 8,030 of NDGN011536099.1, forward strand.
GTGGAGAAAGAAGCATCTATTTATACTTTGAAGGCCAGTTTTATATCCAGTGCCTTAGTATCATTGAGTGATACACTTGACAGGAAGCCAAGTTTTCTAGAATGAATAGATAAAATTATTTATTAAAACATTGAAATATATAGTAGCTCAAATATTTTACATTTCAACTCTAATGGATTTCTTACTTTTTTATCAGAAATTCAAAGCTAAGTTTTTTTTAACAAAAGTAACTGAGGCAAGTCTTTTATAATTTTCTAATTCTGAAATGCTGAGTATTACATTGAAATAATTATGAAAACACATTTAGTCACATGAGAAGTACTGTTTCAGAAAGAACAGCAGTATTATGTATATTTTTAAAGTGCTATCAATTTGAAAATTTAAGTAATTCATCACATTGTATGGGAGTCATAGCAACAAGTTTGCTGTTTAAGTTCTAGTGATTATTTCTAATAACAGTAACAAAGTTTACAAAATATATGTACAGAGATGGATCTTTGCTCATTCTCTGAAAATGAGCAAGGGGCTGAGCATGGTGGTGGATACCCATAATCCCAGCACTAAGGAGGCTGAGGCAGGAGGATCCCTAAGAATTAGAGGCTACCCTTGGCTGCATAGTGAATTCAAGGCCAGCCTGAACTGCATAGTGAAAAAAAGAAAGTGATTAAGGAGGACAGTTGTTTTAGGTAACAAGTTCGTTGTTCAAATATTAAACCCTTTAGACAATCTTAAAAAAAAAAACAAGCAAGATATTCTTTCAAAAATGTTTAACAAGGTTTTCAGGAAAATATAATATAAAATAAGTTATTAGAAATATTATTAAAATATTAGACTAAGTGCAAATAGAATTAAATGATGATCAAAATGTGAAATATGGATTTCAAGCCCATGTATCCACCAGTGGGATACTAAATGTAAATGATATAACCAACTTTATTTGTTCTCTTCTTTGCTTTTAAATTTCAAAAGACTATTTTGATATTACACAATGTATTGTGTCAGATAAAGGCACTTATGTATTAAATGTAATTACTAATATGAGTATAAGTTTAAGTAAATGTCATAAAATGTACTTATCACAAGATATAGTTCTAAAGAAACATGCTCATAGAAAGGGTGCTCACTGATTTCAGTGGAAACAGGCAGCATTTCAGGAAATCTGGCAAATAGTCATTAATCCATGTGAATACTCTGTCTTTGCACATTATTTCAAAAGATTAAAATTTTATTTTCTATTATGTTTTTATGACACTTTCCTAACAAATTCTTTAACACAGAAATTTCTTTTTGGAATCATTTTCTGTCATTCATTGTAAAATATATTCTAGAGTAGGGTAATTTTTAACATGTTGACAGTAGGTTGGAACTGAAAACCCCCTTGTCCTAATGTACTATTTACTAATAAATAATAATGTTCATAAGTATGGACTATTTACAAATATACTTTTTAAAGATTCTTGTGGTTTCAATTGTTTATATTTTTAGTTGCCCATCTTAATTTAAAACTATTTCTAAGAGGTCATTTTTTTCAAAAAGTTGACTGAAACTGAGTGTTAGAAATCAAAGTAGAATTGACTCACCTATCCTTGAGGGGAAAAAAAATCAAATTTTACTCAGGAGTTATGCCTCAAATCTGCACATGCATCAGGTTTGTTTTTTTTTTTTTTTTCCCCATACTAGGGAGTTGAAGCCAGGGTCTTTGCACTGAGCTACATCTCCACCTCTTTTTAAATTTCTTTCTTTCAGCTGGGGAGATAGCTCAGTGGCATAAGCACCTGCCTGGTGAGTGCAAGGCCCCAAGTTTGATCCCTAGTACCAATAAACAAACAAACAAACAAACAAATAGAACTTATTTTGAGACAGATCTCTCTCAATTGCTCAGACTGATCTCAGACTTGCAATCCTTCTGCCTCAGTATCCCAGAATGCTGGCGTTACCGGCATTATTTTTGACTGTCTACTACAAGGTTTTCAAAGTAAAAGGGAGGGGTGGTACCACTGCAATAGCTTTTAATTAAATTTCTTTTTTTGTGTACTTTGGGTTATATTTCATGTTTTTTGTACAACCTTGTAAAATAAAAGATTTAATCTTCACGCCTATTCTTCAATGTGGAAATATTGTAAAATAATATTTACCTATTTGCTTTTATTTGAAAAGTGGTATAATGTTTACCTAATATAGACAATATACTCAACCCTTTGAAGATGTTTATAGCCCTGTTTCATTAATTGGAAAAGGGGGCCAATAGAGGAACACAAGTGCCTTATTTCCTTCTAGACTATGTCGACGCCTTCGCAGTACGAAGATTTGAGTTTCGTTTTGCGTCACTCGGCTCCATCTGCTCTGCTCCCACCGTTGACGCTGCTGATCTGGCTCAGTCCTTGACCCCTTGGGATCGTGTGAACACTTCCTAAGGCAGCCAGTTCCTCCACTGAGTCTATTCCAGTCCATTTTCCGTATCACCGCCAGACAGACTGTTGAGAAATATACTTCTGATATCTTACTGCCCTGCCTAAAACTTTCAACAGCTCCTCACGCAGGGTCAGTTTCCGCCAGTCCTCACCCGCACACAGAATGCCTTGTGCAGGGACAAGCTGTGTTCTCTCGCGCTTTTCCTGCTCTGCGAGGGTCGTCCCTGGGTGGACACAAGGCCATCCTCGCCACCCTGGTCCTGCCAGGCCTCCACCACTCCCGAGCAGTATGATTACCACTAGACACTTAAAGTCGGTGTTTCTTGATTCTTTTGGTTCTAACCACACAGGAAACTAGAACCTGCGCCTGGTAGGCTTATGGGAGGATTAAACGAGATAATACAAAACCAGGCAAGATAGCTCAGCACACTTAGCACCTGTTTAGACAAGTACAGGGACTGGGGTTTGATCCCCCGCACCACATGCCACACCAGCTGTGCACTGAGCCGGTGATTGAGTCCAGGCATGGTGGCGCACGCCTATAATCCCAGTGTTGGGGAGGCTGAAAACAGGAGGATCACTACGAGTCTGAGCTGCGTAGCGAGACCCTGCACAAAATACAAAAATATAAAGAAGATAATTCGCAAAGGACCTAAAACAATGTTTTCTTTTGTCATCATCCTGCACAGCTCTCTTTGCTGTGTAGTATTCCCTGATGACATGAGGTGGGGTTTGCACCTTTCATTTTTGATTCTGCACCATCCTGTGTGTTCCTTATTGTGCATGTTTAGAAACCGTCTTGGTTTTACCTTGAAATGAATATGTTTGGATAGCAGTAAAGCAGACTTGAGGCCAAAGTACTGCTACTCTGAGTAGCTGATAATGGCTTGCCATTGAGGAGGAGTTGCGATTTGAAGAAGCTACAGTTGTTATTGAAAAGTATGTTTAGTTTCAAATCTGAGGGCTTCAGAGTTTGGAGGTGAGAGTGATGGGGCTTTGGATTACATACGCCTTAGGACAGGGCATAAAACAGTGGTCCTGGGCATATGCCTAGTACCCACAAGGCTTTGGCTCCTAACCTCAACGAATGACTTCAACTTGACCGAGTTCCTAAAGAAAAGGCAGTAGGTTTCATATTACTTACACTACATTATAATTTTGAAATGAATTTTCTTCGTACAAAAATTGATGAATTTATAAAAATTAAATATTGTGCGGAAGACCCCTTGGCAAGCCACCTTCACTTCTGATCGCCTCCTTCTCGCAGAGGTAACAGCCGGGGTGGCTGAGGCCACTCTAATCGTACTCTGTGCAGTGCCAAGTCGCAGCCCTACTGACTTGTACCCTCTTCCAGCCTCTCCTGTTTATTGATTAGAGAGAGCTGTCAACAAGAGGAGATGGCTGCGTGTGGAGAACTCCAGAACCTGAGTCCCCGACGGCAGCCTCTCTTACTGTTTGAAGTGGTCTCTCCCCCAGCATTGCTTGAGACTCTTCTTGTCCTGCTGGAAGACACTTGTTTTTGGTTCCTGAAGGAAAGCTCTCACGTCTCCCTCAGTCTCTCTTTCTCCCACTTATCCAAGTCCACAGTCCCATAGTCCGGGCCTTGTCCTGAAGCCAAGCATAAACTCAACTTAGAGGGGAAGACTACAGCATGGCTAATTTTTACCAGCAGAAGGCTAAGGATGATGTGTAGACAGATTTTGAGGTTACTTGACTAAAACAGAAGAAATAGGTTTGATGTCACTGAACTTACTAATACAGTTATATTTACAAGAATGCAGATCTGTTTGGTTCTACTCATTTGCTTGCTTAACAAACCCAAGCCCAGATTCAATAGCAGCGCATGCTAACTAACGTCAGGAAGCCAGAAATGTCTTAAAACTCCAAACAGGCTTTTGGAGCTACAAAATCCAGGGTAGAGTTAGCTGTTATTCTTTCAATGAATATTTAGAATATATATCAGGGGCAGAGTTTTCTAGGAAGCTGAGGATATTTTAGCGAGCAATGCAGACAGGAATCCACACAAGTTTGCATGTTATCAGACAACTGAATGTGCGATAAATGCTCTGAAAAATGAAGCATAACTTTATCTCCACAGAGTGAGAGAAAGGCGGTGCAAGCCAAGTGCTCTCCCAGAGAAGTGTGTTCCAAGACAAGGAGGAATGGGGGTGAGAGCCGTGGAGCGGCTGGCGTGCCTGAGGGTGGGCAAAGAGGCCCATGTGGAAAAGCAGAGGGTCCGGGCGGGTGGGGTGTGGGAGCTAAGATCACAGGAGACTGGGGGTCTGTGGGTGAGCAGGCGTGGGGCAAGACAATGTTGGGCCTTGGAAACCACGGAAAGGACGCTGCCTTCCATGCTGGGTGAATAAGAGAACTGACGGGTTTGAGCAGAGGAGGGAAAAGATTCCACCCAGTTTAAAAGGGTCACACTTGCTGCTGAACAGAAGCAAGAACTGCAGCAAGGACTCAGTTTGATGTGCCTACACCGATCTTGCTGAAAGATGACCCAACTCCTGTACTTGCCCTGAAGTGCATCTGTTTTGAAGGCAGAATGACACAGTGTGTTGATCCAAGTTCAGCAGTGGACAGTGAAAACATTAGAAGTACCACAGAAAGTGACAAGATTTCAGCCTGAATGAAAGACAGGGCTGCCACCAACCACCAGGAGGAAGGCCACATGGGGGCTCTGTCTCGCAGGTCTGTAGGGAGCAGAGTGGAGAGCCAGGGAATCAGGTGGTGAATATCCCAAGTTCCGACACCCCGAGCCCTCTGAGTGGGTGTTAGCCTAAGGTTCGGGGAGGACATCAAGGATTCAGAAACACTCTGGAGAGCTGCTCAAGTGCAGAGAGTAAGGAGCCTCGGGACAAGCCGCGTGGCACAGCCCGTGTGGAGGGACTGCCACCCCACACTAAGGTCATCTGAGCACCCCGTGTGCATGCTGTGTGCTGCGAGGGCACGCCTCCACTCTCTCGGAGCATGTATTTTCTCTAGATATTTTAAGTGGAGATTTGCTGTTCCTTGCTTCTGGCAGCAACACTTTTTTGTTAAGCTGCTGCTATCTCAGAAATCATGGTATTAGCAACATTCTTTTGTTGACTCCGTGGGCTAGCTTAAAAAACTGCGATGGTATTTTTTAAAATTAATTTATTTATCTGGTACAGGGTCTCACTACACAGCTCAGACTCATAGTGATCCTCCTGTCTCAGCCTCCCCAGTGCCGGGATTACAGGCATGTGCCACCATGACTGCTTTCAGTGGCTGGAACGGCACAGGGCCAGCATGATATGAGCTACCAGGAATCGAACCCAGATCCTTGCGCTTGCCAGGCAGGTGCTTAGGCTGCTGAGCCATCTCCCGAGCCCTATGGTATTTCTTGAGGTATTGTACAAAATGCTGCTTTTGACTTAGGAAGCCACGTGACAGCTGCGACGCGCTGCACCCTTGCTGTTGCCCCTGTGGGAGACACCACGCTGGGACACCGAGGTCTCACCACAGATGCATGTGGCAAAAGAAACGTGAACTGGGCCAGAGAGCTAAAGATGTTCTGATTTTTAATAGCATACTGTCCACTTTGAAGCATAATGTTTGGATATTTAATTAATTATAATCTTTAAGTAGTGGTTTGCTATGATTTTAATCTTTTAGCACAGGTCGATTTTATTCTCTTTTCTTTTATATTTATTATTATTTTTATTGTTTTAAATTTAACGTAATTTTATTTTGAAGAGCAAAAACAAATGCAAGAATATCAGAAACAGACAGAAATGATAACATACAACAATATGTATGTTATAGATTTTTAAAACAAGAATAGCTAATTAACAATGATTCCTTTCAAAAAAACAATGATATATTATCCATTTTTATCATCAAATCTGTTGCTCAGATTAACAGATACAGTTATGTAAGATTGGACATATGATTCAATACTACCTTTTGCTTTCAAGAAAACTTAAATTTTTGTTCTTGTCTCTCTTTTCATTTTTTTAAAAAGTTTTTGTTGTTGATAGAAGGTCTTGCTACGCAGTTCCAACTCATAGTGACCCTCCTGTCTCAGCCTCCCCAAACCTGGTATTACAGGCATGCATCACCATGCCCAGTTCCGGGGCCCACAGTCGGGACCTTGCTCTTGCCAGGCAGGTGCTTATGCCGCCGAGCTATCTCCTCAGCCTCACACTCTTTTTCTTTTAGATACTATAGTGGTTAACACACTGTGTCAACTTGAGAAGCTGTCTGTATCCCAGGGTGCAGAGGACATGTCCTGGGCAGCTGCTTACATTCCAGGATGTGGTAATGGTTAACTCATCATGTCAGCCTGAGAAGTTCATCCAGGTGACTTAGCAGAGGCTGGGGTCCTCACTTGTGAACAGCCCGAGCCTTGCAAGAGGAGGGTATGCAGGCGTGCAAGTGCTACACCCGCCCCAGGGCCAGCAGCCTGCTTACGATATGAGGGTAGAAAACAGGCTTGCTCTCTCTTTCTGCTCTTGTTGCTTTTTCTATGTTCCACCTCTAGGAACTGCTGCCCGCTGTCATGTGCCGTCCTGCCTTGGAGCCAGCTGATTATGGACTGAAACCTGTACAAACTGTGAGTTAAATAAGCCTTTCCTTCTTGAACTTTGGGTGTGAGGGATTTTGTCCCAGCAATGAGAGAAAAGTAACTAAGACAGATACAATAATGATTTTGAACTGCATTTCTTTCACAAATGTTTTCCAAAAGTTATCCAAATTAAAGATAGCCTGAATCTTTTATTTCTAATAGTTTTCAAAATATTAACACTGGAATAGCCAGAAGTGAGCTTGGCTGGAAATTTTTCCTGAAAGTTCCAGCTTCAAGTGCAAGCGAATGTCACCCTCCACATGTGGCTTGGTTTCCTTTGTGGATGGGTACATGTGTATATTCATATACAAATACACCTACACACATGCTTGTGCACATTATGTAACACATCTGCTCTAACACAAAAGGAAACTTGCTTACAGAAATGAAACAGATGTACAACTCCTACAGGTAGTCAAAAGGCAACACAACAAGAATCATAAACGTAAAATCCTAGGAGTAAATCAAAATTAAAGTCATGTTCTAATTAACTGATGGTCAGAATCTTTGTAAACATAATAGTTCTCAAAAAAAATCTGTGTTATCTTATTAGCAACGTCAAGAGGAAATCTACACTATACTCTGCTTTAGAAAAGAAAACAATCGCAATTAAAAAGAAACATATAAGCCCTTCAGCTGGTATTACATTTTTTCCAACACAGGGTCTTGCTATGTGGTTTAGGGTTTAGGCTGGCCTTGAACTCATGGTGATCCTCCTGTCCTCTGGTCTCAGCCTCCCAAATGCTGAGATTACAGGTATGAGCCACCATGTGCGGCATGCATTTATCAGTTGAATCCAACAAGTATTTACCATTTGCCTACTCTGAGCATAGATCCCATAGCGCCATGTGCTTAAAATTTTCTATCTGTCTTTCTCAAAATAACTCTCCAGACTGCAGATCTGAGTCTAATCTTTAGCATGTTAAGGAGAATGATACTGTCCAAGGTGAATGGCGCCTCTGTTGCCAAAGGCCTCGTGGAAAGTCCAGCCTATGTGGGAACAGCACCTGCGAAAACCTGTTCAGGTTTCCCCTCTGCAAGCAACATTCTTGCTTTCTCTAAGATGAGAGCAGTTTATTTCTATGTTATAAAAGTTTATCAAAGAAGGGTCCACAAAATGAGCTGCCTGCACTTGTTTCCCATCCAGCAGTGTAAACTTTTGCTAAAGGAAGTCTGACCTGTTTTGATTTTGAGTTAGATCCCGCTTCTCTCGCCTGCGAAAGATGAGCAGCTGCCGCTCACTCACGGAGAGCCAAGCCTGCCCCGCACGCCCGGGAGGCTTTCCAGGCCTGGCCTCGTGTGGTGCGTTGCCCTCGCTGCCTTTCTTCCCTGATGGAAAGATGGAAAGCCCCCTGGGGCTGCGACGGCTCACCCCATGTGCACTGTCACCTGCTTTCGGCTCTCCTGGTACGGGTGTTCCTCCTTCCTACGGACCAAGCGCACACATAGAAAACCTTGGCTGACCACTCGCCTCGCTCTCTGGGTGAAACTAGAAAGTGGAAAATGATTCCAACTGTATGAAACATTCCTTATCTCAGCAAACTGATTATGTAACAGTCTTTGACAGGAGACATTTTTAAAATTAAGTATGTTAATGTCCCTACTCAACCCAGTGGTCAAAATTTATTTTTTCTTCCTGCAACTAAATCAAAATCTGTAACAACTCTGACAGAAAAGGCAAACAAGATTTTATACTGCGTAAACACTCCTTTACTCCATGGTTACGTGGCAAACTCACTGCGGAACACATTCCTCTCCAGGACAGAGCCCTGCACAAGCTCTGTGGAAGCTGAAAGGCTTCTCCTGTGAAGGCCAGAGCTATTATTTTCATTTGTCAGATAAAACAATGCTTTGGAGATGTTTTGTTTGCCAATGAATGATGTTGGTGTGGTTTCCTTTTAAATTTTTATTCTATACAAAATAAATTATTCTTAGCCTGATTAAGCCAGCTATTATAAACCTGGAGGGGCCCTGGTAGCGCGCGTGACTATGGAATCAGAGAAGAGAAACACATATTTCATAATGAGCGCTGTCTGCGGAGGGGTTTCCAAATTATGTCTCAACTGATCCAAATGTTCTGCTAACCACTTGAGGGCAGCCAAAGAAGGAAGGGCTGAGGAGGAGCCTGGAGAAGGTAAGACACGTGGAGAATGGCCCAATGGGAATAGTTGTGTTCTGCTATGTCCTAGAAATTTTGGTTTTTATTTCATACAAAGAAAGTGGTTGTTTTTTTTTTAAAAAAAACAATTTGATAACCATTGCATCCCTGTTGCATATTCTTTTGAGGACTCAGCTGGCAAAATACAGCTGGAATAAATGTATAATGTTCTAATTTCAAACACTTAAGTTGTGAAAACTTAAGTTGAATTGCTGTGGATGGAAATGTCTTTTTTAAGTTCTGAGTATGATTGCTTTCATGGGGGGCTTTATTAATTACAGTCTATAATGTCCCCTTGAAAAGCTTATAATGGCTACACTCAAGACAGTGAACTAAGAAAGTTTTCTACGAATATCAACACCATCGCTTTTACTCTCAAGATTCCTAAAGATCTTTAAGGTAGCTTAAAACACGAGTTAGGCATGGTGGTGTGTGACTGTGGTCCCAGCTACTTGGGAAGCTGAGGCAGGAGGATGATTTGAGCCCAACAGTTCAAGGCAAGCTTGGAAAACATAGAAAGACCTTGTCAAATAGCAACATCAATATCATCTACAACAACAAAACAGAAAAGAAAAACAAGTCCTATGAGGTAGGTACAATACTCTGCAGAAGAGGTTACAGAGCAAAAATGAACATATTTGTCAGGAAATGAGATGCTTCAAAAGAAAGGTGGGGTCCAGGCCAGCCTTGAAAGATGAATTCCCCAGCTCCAAAATGACAAGGACAGGAGTGTTCCCCAGCTCCTCCCATATACAGGATGAGACAGCACCAGAAGTCCATGGGAAAGCATAAGGCAGCTAATGCTCCTGAGTCATGGGCTGTGTGACAGAGGACAATGAACACAAGGATCATGTGGCAGCAGGATTTGACTACAGGGTCCAGGAGGTAATAGTCTTTATGATAAACAAGGGAACATTTGAATCTAAGTGTCTCCAAGCTCCTCCTGCCACTCTGGACTTCTGGGCTTTGTGCCTGGACATGAGAGAGGATTAAGGGTCAGGGCCAGGCTGGGAAGGAAAACTGGAAGGAGCCCTACAGACAATGTTCCAAGGACAGCAAGGAGAAGGTGAGTGGAGATTCAGAGAACATGCCTGTGAGAAAGGGTGGGAAGGCAAGCAAGTTCTGGAAGGGCTGGTAGGGAGGGGCAGGGATGGCTTCAGAGAAGCATCTGCAGGGCAGGGGCTGTGTGGAAGGGCAAGAGCTGGACATGGGCCACTTCAGAATGACACCTCAGCACAGCCAGCTCACTTCCCATGCTTCCAGGAGCTGGGCGGTTCTGCTAGGCTGGGCAGAGATGGCTCTTCTGGGCATGATTTCCACCAGAGAAAAAGGTAAGAGAGCAAATGGAACTGAGGGCGACATAACACAGTAGGCAGCAGGAACCCCAGGGTCATGAGCTGCAAACTGTATTATTAGTATAAAACAAGGCTCAGAGAGTTTACACACCCTGCTGAAGATGGCACAGCTTGGAATGCAGCGAGAACCAAAAGCCATCAAACTGTTGCCTCCCCTCCTGCTGACTGGAGATTTTCCCTGCCCCAAACCCTTAAGATTTATATTGAGCCTGTCTACTCTGCGTTTATAGCCTTTATAGACAGCAAAATTCGTATTGTCTTAATCTGAGGTTTAATAACAGGTCATTCTTAGGCCCACGTTTCATATTTCTGATGTCATCCAGCTGTCCTGCTTTGTCTCCACCTGAGTACATGTGGACTGAGGAGCTGAGAAGGCCTTTGGCCTCTGGAGATAACGGCCTTGGTGTTGGGCTCCCAAGCTTGTTCCTGGGACTTCCTTTCTGTTTCTACTACCGTCAGTGTGTACCCTGGATAGAACAAAGGTTACAATATGATGACTCAGACTGTCAAGATACCAGGAGACACAGGAAACGAATCATAACCTCAGGGTAACGAAGGTATTTTAAAGTATGACACAAAAATCCTGAAGCTACAAAGAAAAGATAAAAAATCCAAGCACATTAAAAAAAAAAGCCTCCCATTGTGGGAAAAATACCATAAGTAAATGTTTAAAAAATCAAATAAACAGAGAATATAGTACAGATTATACTTGAAGACCTAGTTTCTAAATGTATAGAGTTGTTAAGAATTTATATATAAAAAACCCAAACCACTCTATAAAAAAGTTATAGAAAAAAAGAACATGAAAGGAATTTACACACACACAAGGAAATACAAATGGGTCTTTGTCTTACCCATGTTGTGATTTTCTGCAAAATCAATCCTTCAACATCTGGCCTACATGCACACGCCAGCTACACCTTGTTCCAGACAACCTGATAACCCTGCGAGCCTGAGTCATCTCACCTTTGGCTTCCTGCCTCCCTGGTCTGCACCTTCCTCCACCCAGTCTGCCTCCCAGGACACACTCTGCAAGCGAAAGCCCACTCATCCAGCGTCCATGTCCATCTGCCCCAAGCACCCTCGTGCCAGGCAGTGGACACCTAGGGGCTGCAGTGACGCCCCACAGCCTGCTGAAGTTGTTCAACCTGGTGAGCTGCTTATTACGCCTCTTGATCTTCATACATAGACATGAGCCACACGGATGCCTAAATATTTAGGCACATTACTGTCATGTCCTGATGTCTTCTTCCATACAGGAAGGAATTTTAGATTTCTACCTGATTATAGTAAAGACAAAAAAAAAAAAATTCAGCAATGGCAGAGGAAAAGCAAAACTTGTATGGGGACAGTGGAATCTATTTGTGTTGTTTAATTAACTATTGTGCTTTTTAAAATTTCTTGACAGTCAAATAAAATCTTGAAAAAATATTCTTGTAAGGCTACCTGGATATGTGATGGGAAAAAAAAAAGAAAACATGCCAATAGTGGTGAGATTTATAGAAATATTTTAAAAATAAATATACTAGTGTTATGGCTTGTGTCTAGTGCTCCCCTCAAACCCTCATCTGGTCATAAGTGGAGCCTTTTCAGAGATGGCTGGAGCTACAGCGCATGGCTGATTCACGGTACAATGCTAGAATTAAGGATATAAGTGCTGCCCACCCTAAGTAGTCTCATTAATATAAGTGGCAGAAAGGTGCTGTTACAGTCCCCTGCTTTCTTGTCTTCTGCCTGCCATCAACTGTTTCTCCTCCACGATGCCCTCTGGCAAGCCATCCTGCCTTGGAGCCAGCTAACTAAGGACTGAAACCTCCATAAGCTGCAAGCCAAATAAACCATCCCTCATGCAGCTCTGGGTGTCAGGTATTCTGTCTCAGCAACAGGAGGAAAACAGCTAAGACAAGTAAGGTTTGAAAAAAATACAACCTTTAAGCACAGCTATTAAGGAACCGCGGTGACTAAGGAAAAAATAAGGAAATTTCATGATAATACAGCGGAGCATTACATATTTACCTTTAGTTTTCATTTTAGTATAAAGTTTATTTTGAAAACCACTTGCCAAATCCTAAAGTGGTGCCTGACTATGTGAGCATGCAGGGCACAATGCCAAGCGCAATGTGTGCCAAGGTAGGAGGTGGCAGGATGGGGCTCTGTTCTGGCTCTTCCAGGTACAAAACCCAAGACGGTCTCAGTCTTCATGATAGAAAGGTCATCTCACACTTCTTGTTGTCTATGAGCTCATCTAGAAAGCTACATTATGTACTTCAGATACCTCTGACTGCAAGCTCCTTGAAGGTGAGAAGCTTAGCCTTTCCTCTCTGTAACCAGTTATTTGATCAGTTAAGGTGCAAGGGAGAAATTGTTCTACTTCCTTGAAACTCACCAGTAAATCTGACAATGGTACAAGCCAGAAAATGGACCCAACTTCAGGAGTATCAGAAAAGCACCCACACTTTCAGTCATTAAGAATTAAAAAAATTCAAAATTTATTTATCTGGTGTCAGTCTTAGCAGAATCAAATGTATAAAATGTATCTTTTGAAGCTGTGACTCGATCAGTGAAACAATTGCTTCCAAAGTCTGGAATCAGGTAACCAATGGTAGTGTTTTTCTATAAATGCATAGGGATAGGCTGTGTTGTTAAGTAACCTTGAATAGCTAGAGANAGCCCTCCCTAGTTCTCATGGCCTAGGGAACTTACATTTGTAATCCTATGGAAGTTTCTGGAATTCTAGTGAGTTAATTTCAAACTACCAGTTCCAGTGCAACCCATGGTGAAAATAAGACAGGAAGGCATCTTTGTAGCTGTGGGGAGCCAAGGGGTCCCAGGTCCAGCCATGATGATGACTTCTGGAACAAAGGCCTGAGCCTAAGGCTGAACCTGGGTTTTATTAATTCGTGAAGAGTGGAGTGGCTTGAGGATGAGTGACTGTGAGAATGGCGGGAGTGCTGTGAGCTGGGCGGGTAGGAGGCATGAAATCACCTCTGCAATGTGGAGAGAGAAGAATCTGTAGAGAGAGCAATCTGCATGACACAACCAAGGTAGCATCTAATGTTTTGGAGTCAGTGCTTCAGCTCTGATGTGTAATTTTCCAAGTCCCAGGAAGTCATAGCCTCTATCTCCAGGCTGATCCCAGCTGACAGCATGGAGCACTGATTCTTCATCCCATGTTGTCCTGGCTCACACAAGGGAACAACAGGGGGGCATTCAGGGGAGACACACCTGCCATCTTCAAACACTACACCAGCACCTCAGCTGGACCAACATGCATTGCTTAAAGCCAACTGAAGGGATAAGGAAAAGTCCTAGCCAGCTCTGTAC
>NDGN011536100.1:4451-24784 GCA_002564285.1 Tympanoctomys barrerae
GCTGGCCACACACACACAATAAATAAATAAATAAATAAATAAATAAATAAATAAATAAATAAAAGAAAATAAGGAAATTAACAACCTCCTGAACAATCAGTGGATCACAGATGAAATTAAAGAAAAATTAAACAATATTAAAAATTAAATGAAAATGCAGATGCAGTGCACTGGTTCATGTAGCAGGCAATGAAAGCAGTTAGAAGAGGAAGATATATAGTGGTGAATTGTCACATTATGAAAAAGGAATGAGAACAAATAAACAATCTTATGCTACAATTCAAGCTTCTAGAAAAAGAAGGGTAACAAAGTCCAGAAAAGACAGGAAGTTATAAACAGCAGAACAGAAATTAATACAATGGAGATGAAGAAAAAATTGCAAAGAATTAATGAACCAAAAGTTGTTTCTTTGAAAGAATAAATAAAATTGACAAATCCCTAATGAATCATGAAAAAAAGAAACAAAAGCTCATATTCATGCCATAAGGCATGAAAAGAGTGAAATCACCACAGTTCATATAGAAATTCAAAATATCAATATCTACTTCTACAGTCTTCAGTCTCTTAGGCTGGCAAGCCATCTTAGCAGACTAAGCACCTGCTTTGGCAAGTGCAAGAAACAAGGTTTGATACCCAGTCCCACATGCTGCATCAGCCTGCCCCTGGGAGCACTGAGCCAGGGACTGAGTCTAGGCATAGTGGCACAAGCCTGTAATCACATCTCTGGGAAGAGTGAAAACAGAAGAATCACTATGAGTCTGGTCTGCATAGCAAGAACCTGTACACAATACATTAAAAAATTAAAAATAAATAAATAAATAATATCTTCACTCACACATGATCAAAAACCCAAAAGAAGTGGAGGAACTCCCAAATATACAATTACCAAAGCTGAATCAAAAAGAAATTTTAAAAAATCTGAATAAGCCAATACAACTCAATGAAATTCAAATGTAATTAAAAATTTGCCAGCAAAGAGAAGCCCTGCTTCTTATAGACTTACACATCAGTTTTTAGAGAAATTTATATAATATTTAATTTTTTTGTATTTTTTTAGGGAAGAGTCTAAAGGGTGTTCAGGGTCTCACTACTAGAATGGACTCATAGTGATCCACCTGTTTATAGCCTCTCAAGAGCTGGGATACAGGCGTGTACCACCACACCCAGTCTCAATTGCCATCTTACCTTGACTGGGGGCAGGGCCACCACAATAGGCACAGAGATCGAACCCCTGGCCCTGTGCCTACTTGCAGGTGCTTTAATCCACTGAGCTACTTGGCCAGCCTTTATAAGATTTAATATTAATTCTTTACAAACTCTCCAATGTAATTGAAGGGGAAAAAATACACCTTAACTCATTCCTGGACTCAAGTGTAACACTGATTCCAGAAAACAGAGGAAGTCCCAACAAGAACAGAAAACTACAGTCCATCCTCCCTATTGAACATAGATGCAAAATTACATGCAGAGTGCAGCAAATAATCAAGAAGATTATATATCACAATCAAGTGGGATTCATCCCAGGAATGTAGGGATGATTCAACATATGCAAATCCATAAATATGATTCATCACATCAAAGAGCAAGAGACAAAAATAATATGATCATCTCGATAGATGCAGAAATTGCTTTTGACAAAAATCCAACATTCATTCCTAATAAAAACCTTACAGAAAATCAGAATAGATCATCTTTACCTCAACCTAATAAAAGCTATCTATGAAAAACTAACAGCATCATCCTAAAGGAGCAAAAACTGAAAGCCTTCATTTTTAAATCAGGAACAGGACAAGGATGGTCACTGTCTCCATTTCTGTTCAATATGGTTCTGAAAACATTAGCCAGAGAAATTAAACAAGAGAGAGATATAAAAGCAATAACATTTGCAAAAGTGAAATTATCATTATTTGCAGTAAATATGATACTGTACAAACCCAAAAACACCACCAAAAGACTTACAGATTTAATAAGCAAATTCAGTAACATGGCAGGATACAAAGTCAACACTCAACAATCATTAGCATTTTTGTACAAAAACAGTGAATGCACTGAGGCAAATTAGGGAAACCACAGATTTCACAATAACATCCAAAAAAAATTATATACTTAGGAATCAATCTCACAATCGAAGTAAAAAAATTATATGTTGAAAATTACATACTCTGAGAAAAGAAATTGAAGAGAATTTCAGAAAATGGAAAGATACCACTTGCTCCTGGATAGGAACAAACAACATTGTGAAAATTTCCACACACCCAAAATTGTTATACATACTCAGTGCAATCCCAAATAGAGTACCAGTATTATACCTTACAGTGCTAAAGTAAACACTTCTAAAATTCACCTGGAACCAGACTCAATCTCTGTCCTGAAGTTTTACTATAAAGCTACTGTGATCAAATCAGTATGTTACTGGCATAAAGACAGAACTAACTCTAAATGTAACAGATTAGAATACACAGAAACAACTACGAACACATTCAGCCACATTATCTTTGATAAAGGGGTCATACATATTTGTTGGAAGAAAGATAGGCTCTTTAATAAGTGGTGTTGGAAAAACTGGCTTTCTATGAATCAAAGACTAAAATTAGACCTGTGTTTACCACCATACACTAAACTACTACCAAAATGGATCAAAGATTTAATCATTAAAACTGAAACAGTAAATCTCCTACAGGAAAATTTAGGTAGAAGTCTTAAAGATGTAGAAGTAGCTAAAGAGTTCATGAACAAAAATCAAACTGCATGGGAAGTACTTCAAACAATAAACAAATAGGTATCTCACCTTTTTGAAAAATTTCTTCACTTCAAAAGAAATCACCAACAGAATAAACAGAAAACCCATGAACTGGGAAAGAATAATAGCTGTCTCTCTGACAAAGGTCTTCTCTCTCAAACACATAAAGAATTTAAAACTTCAGGCAACTCAAATTCAAAGACCCAAAAATGGGCATCTGAGGTGAATGTATACTTGTCAGATGATGACACACAATTCATGATTAAAGGTATGAAAAAATGTTCAATGTCATTGCCCATTTGGGAAATGCAAATTAAAACAAAACTGGGTTTCCTTCTCTCCCCAGAAAGAATAGCTATCATCAAGAAAGAAACGAATAGCAAATGCTTCAGGGGCTCTGGGGATAAAGGAACTCTTCTCCACTGTCGGGGGTGTAGACTGATACAGCCACTATGGAAATCAATGTGGTGATTCCTCAGAAACCTAGGATTGGAGGCCTTATTCTACCTGGCTGTTCTCCTCCTGGGTATTTTTCCAGAAAAACTGAAAACATCATATCACAGTGATGTATATGCATTTGTGTTTATAGCAGCACAATTTGTCATAGCTAAATCTTGGAAGCAACCCATAGGTCCATCACCTAGGCATGAATAAAGAAGATGTTGTATTATTACACAATGCAGTATTATACAGCTATAAAAAAATAAATTTGAGGCTTTTTAAATTTAATTTAATTTTACTTGGAAGAGTAAAAACAGAAGCAAAAACAACATGGGAAAAAGAAACAGAGTAACATACAACAATACATATGCTACAGATTTTCAAAACAGGAATAGCTAATGAACAATGGTTGTTATATTACCTATTTTTATTGTCAAAACTGTTGCTCAGATTAAAAGATATAGTCATACAAGACTGGACAAATAACTGAATATCAATGCTTGCTTTCAAAAAATCTTTTTTTTTCCTTGTCTTATTTTGGAGAGAGAAGTTTTATCAGTAAATGGATGAAAATAGAGACCATCCTCTTAAGTGAAATAAATCATACCCATAAGTGCAAACATTGTGCTGTCTACTTAATGTGTGAATCTGAAAGAGAAAATCAAATCTGAAGGTACAATACATTCTAGGAAAAGGTAATGAATCTTTTCAGAATGAAGAAATTACTGAGTTGAAGAGACAGATAAGAAAAGGAGTGCGGGAAATAGATATATCTACGTATGTACACAGGATGGTTTGGACAACTGTACTGTGGATTTCTACTGGTCTATGGAAAGGAATAGTTAATGCTTAATTTGTTTTGTTTCCTTTCTACAATTCTTTTTTCTTTTTTTCTTCTTAATTTCTTATGGTTTTTTCTTTCTTCTTCCAATTTTGTGTGTATATATCTGGTAATATAAACAACTAATTTGAAGACAACACCATGTATTGCAAAAAGTACTATGAAACTCATATTATTTTGTTTAGTGGTACTCTGTATCATTTATAATTTTTCTGTTTTAATACCACTTTGTAGTCTCCTTAAAAATAAAATAAATAACAAGTAAATAAATAACTGTGCCTCATGTAATACTAAAATCCATTATAAAGCCAGACTATAGTTCCATAATAGTGTCTTTTTGAGAGCTAAAGCACTGTGGGTATGATCTTGAGGAATAAGAAAAAGAACAAAAAGATGAGGTATTAGCTATTGGGTAAACCTGTATTTATGTGCTAAGCATAATCAAGGCCTTTGGTTCAGTCCCTAGTACCACAAAATAAAATAAAATATAAGAAGAAAAAAATTATTTCCAAAAGAGAAAAAGAAATCCAAGATACATTCTATGTATGCTGTCCCAAAGGAAGGAAAGAAAGGTAGAAAAGGAAATTTATATCTGTATCCATCAACTTTTATCAAACTCTGCCTTTTGTTATCACCCTTATAATCTGCACAGATATAGTTCTTATGGATACCTGCAACCTGAGAATATGAATGCTACATCTAGGATGAATGATCAAGAGCTGGATTGCCACACACTACAGAAAAACAAGGAGATCAGAGCAGAAATCAAATCACTTACCTTGAATAAAGTTTCTATCACAAATATCAAGCTTTGTATAACCCAGGCTGCATTTTTATCACCAGCCCACATATACCCATTGAGAATATACTTCCTGCAGAATAAGCTCTCATTTTTTTTATTTTGTTTTTCTATTACTTTTTTATTTTTGTCGGTCCAAAGTATGCGTATTTTCTCCAATAATCTCTCCAAATATATTGAAGAAAGGAAGTGTTATTTTTCATCCTAGATTTTGAATAAAAGCTATCTTGAACTAATTTAGTTCCTGAGAAAGGTATGCTTAATAAAATAGGTTCGTAATGACTCTTTCTGTGAGATTTCCTTTCCTTATAATCTGAAAGAATTAGTTCATCCTAACATCTGTGTTTGATCAATCATCTTACGTCAGTGTGCATCAGAAATAGCCAGATTTCTCCAATTCAACACCAGTGAATCTTTATGTGAGCTTTTAAGAGATGGAGAGATACATTTGGAATTCTGTGTGGTTTGGGAAGTGGTACGAGATAAGGGTATGTGAGCATATCTTAGTACTTCAGAATAAAAGCATAGGGCCAGGGATATAGCTCAGTGGCATAAGTGCCTACCTGGCAAGCACAACATCCAGAGTTCAATCCCTGGTACCACAAACAACGAAGAACAACAACAACAAAAAAAAAAACACAATAAAAGCATAAGGTAAAGATTCTGTGTGAGAAGACAGAAAAGATGTTCTGTGTGATTTTGAAAATCACTATCCAGAAGTTACAAAGAAAATCTGTTGTTCTTCAGAGAACAGAAAATTCAGACCAGAAAAAAAAAGATGGACTGGAAAAAGCATGGTAGGGCAGAGAATGGATTTGTTTCCAGAAATGTCTGCTAAAATCACAGCTCTGCAGAACCCTCACAAGCCTCTGCCCATCTCTTCCAGCAGATCCTTAACCAAGGTATTAGCTTCCTTCTCCCTTTCTCTTTTCCTATTTAACATAACAATGATCACTGAAAACTTCAAAAGGCTACTCATCTATCTGACATTCTATACAGCTGTGGTATGAGGTCTTCAGTTCTTTTATTCCACATTCCATAAATTTATTTTATTTATGACATAGGTGGCTTTAAACTCCTTTATCAAATTATGAAGTATGTGTCCATAAAATTAATTCTGATTTAAAGAGTGTTATTGCCTTGTGTTGAGTAGAGAGGGCCAAAGTGAGAAGATGAATAGAAATGAACATGAGTGTGTTTATTTCTCCACATTCCAGTGTTCTCCCCTCTTTCTTTTGTTCACTGACCAAAGTGCAGGTTCTTTTCCTATACCCTTTGCTTTCAAGCCAGATTTTCCAATAAGATACCATGACATGTATGGTGGTTTTTTTAAGAAATAATTTCTCCTGGTCCACTTCTCATTTACATATGTTCAGCCTTCAGGCACAAGCATGACTCTCTTGTGACAGCACTTATCATTATAACTCATCTCAAAATGCATTGCACAAGCCACCTGCTTGCTTTTATGGATCATTTTATAGTTTGTTTTCTAATGACTGATCACAGCTGTAATATGTGTGTCTATGTTTCTTCTGGAAAAGAGTGAACTCAAATATAGGCAGCCTGATAAAACAAAAAAGAGGGAAGGAGAGTAAGTAAGTGCACGTGATAGATTTCAACTGTGATTGCAATCTGCCGTTTGTTCTACCTACAGATATGACTCATGATATTGGCACTCAAAACTAAAATGCTGACTTAGGATGTTAATAGGTAGACAACTTGAGGAATAGGCAAAGAAAAATTTTCATCAATATTCTCTGACACAACTTTTAACCCAAGTCTTAAGTCTTCATGTAACTCAAAATATAGCTTTAATTAGCACTTCACACATCAATGCAAGAGAGACTTTCTGTATGGGTTTTACAACTTGTGATTTATTTTTGTTGTTCTCATCAAATCCAAAGCCCATAATTCCTTGTGAATCCATTATGGTGTGGGGCTAGCTAGCTACTTTTGTTTATTTCCTCAACTAATCCATGAAATAGTCATTGAAACTTCAAGCCCACTACCGCTCTGATACCACAATGGCACATGGACACCCCAAGACAGCTTTCCTTTTTTTTTTTTGTATACAGACTTGGAATTGTCACTTTCTAAGATCCTGTCTGCTCACATATGTGATGATGTTATTTTTCTAGATAGAAATCATTCAATTCTTTTTTTTTCAAAACCAGGGATTGAACTCAGGCCCTTGTGCTTGCAAGGCAAACACTTATTCCAGTTCTTCTTAAGTATGCTATATCACAGGATGCAAGGATGAGCCCCTTTTTCCTTAGTCTCTCACACCTGAAATCAACATTTATCCTTTGGAATGCAGCCTTTTCCATAAGAGCCCTGCATAAACAGTGTCCCTAATCAATTTGTCTCATTAGATGGGGACAATCATCTTACTCTTCTACATCATGAGATTTCCCAGCTATATCCTCTGTACTATGTATTCTTTTAGTTTCTGAGTCTATCCCAGAATTAGGCCAATATTATGTTTGGTTTATGTTTATATCTTTCTTTTTTTTTTTTTTGTTTGAACTGGGGATTGAACGCAGGCCCTTGCACTTGCCAGGGAAGCGCATATTCCACTAAGCCATCTCCCTGGCCGTTATGTTTATATATCTCTTGTGAAGCAGGCAATACAGCTACCTCTCAGTAAAACACTGAGGTAATGAATGAATTCATCTTAGAGGGAATAAATCAAGTAATCGATTATTATTTTTAATATTATCCAGTCAAATTATACATAGAAGCTTAAATATCAGATCCTGCTACTGTAATTAAGATTGATTTAATGGGCTTGAAATAAGCAAGAAATTCTTATCCATAAGAACACATTGTTACAAGATTCAGGGTTGATTCAAAAAGCTTCTGGCATAAAGTCCTTCTTGTACTACATTTATTTAGGGATTCCCTCAACAGGAAACACACACAGCATGATATATTTGTTGAACAGGGCAGAAATACAATCCTGTGCATAGATCATAAAATAACAATGACTGTGTTGATATTTGTATTTAGTGGAGTCTGAACTTTGTGTTCTTCCTATGCATTATTTATCACATTAATTCTTGTAGCATCATGTAAGGATGATTTTGTTATTCCCATTTAACATGAGAAAATTAAAGATTCTAGACTAAACATTCTTCAGGGTCAGAAACATAGTGAATATAAAAATCAGAATTCCATTATAAAATTACTTAATCCTAAAACTTAGGTATCTAATGGTATATAGCCCCTACGCAGTTAGAATATAGATGGTGAGATTTAGACAAATGTCCTATGCATTTTTGCTGATCTATGGAAATAAGCAGTTAATATTTTAATTTGTTTCGTGCCCTTTTTGCAAGTGTTTGTTCTTTTTCTCTTCTTAATTTCTCATACATTTCTTTCTTTCTCCAATTTTACAAGCATATACTAGCAATGTGAATGACTGGTTAGAAGACAACATTGTGTACTACAACAAACACTGTGAAACTCAGATGACTTTGTTAATCGAAATTTTGTATCACGTGTTTTTTTCTGTTTTAATGCTAATTTGTACTCTCTTTAAAAAATAAGCAATACTGTTAAAAGAAAAAAGAAAAAGAACATAGATATTAAAATGACTATAATAAGTTTTGTTTCCTAATCTGTGGATACATGGTGTTATGACATGGTTTTATCTTCATGCCTAGGTGCTGTAAGCCTTCCAATATGAATGAGTAGCCAAATATGGTCACAGCGTATTTTAAATAGTAATCTACAATACCAGAGGCAGAAACCTCAAACAGCTACTTCATCAACAAATGACATCTAATAAGCTAGATTAATGAACATTAATGAACATTTCTCATGACGAAGACCATGAGAAATTGGATGTATACTCTTCAAAATGGGCCTCCATTACTTAAATTGTAGAGAGTCATTATAAAAGTAATCACAGACATTCCCTGCCCTTACTTACTAAAAGTCACACAGCCAGTAATAGAAGGCCTCGATCAATCCATAAATCCAACTCTCTTTTAATAACTCCTTTCTTATTGTTTATAGTGTGAAGTTATATTCTGGGAAAAAAAACATAGGATTGGCTCTGATTGGGAAGCTATCAAGCACAAAGTATTTAACACTGTTCGTACAAACCATTATTTTGATTGAAAGGCAATTGATCTCTCTTCACCATGAATATCTGTGTAGCTTGCTGCCTCACTCTGTTGGGACCTCTGCTCAATTGTCTCCTGCTAAGCTCAGACTTTGCTAAGTATGAGCTACAGATCTGATCAGCACACAACCCCATAACTCCATTACTTTACTTAATAAATATTGTATCACAAACATCCATAGCACATGTCCACATGACATTGTAGTGTTTATGCTGCTCATATGTATTTGCAATGAATCATATCTACATTCATTATGGGAAGTCACCAGTCTCTGCTGAATACGAGTTCCTAGCAAATAAGAATTTTGTTCAGAACTTTTCTTAACACAGTATGTGTCACACAGTAGATACTAAATAAACATTCATCAGGTATATATTTGTTTAGTAAGCTATCTAAACTTCCCATTCTAAAATGTCGGTCAGGGCCATTGAGATATCACAGTGGACTCTACCTGTTTAGGCAAGTGCAGGGATCAGGGTTCCATCCCCAGCACCACATGCTATGCCAGCCCCGCTCTCTGGGGTGCTCGGAGCCAGCAACTGAGTCCCAGGATGATGGTACACACCTGCAATCCCAGTGCTAGAGAGGCTGAAAACAGGAGGATTAGTATGAGTCTGAGTATGTAGTGAGGAACTATAACAACCAAATGCACAAAACAAAAGTCAGCCATGGCTCTTACTATTTACCACGTTCCACTGATCCATTTAGTTTGAGTAGTGAGGGCCAGTTACTTCAGCATCCATGCTGTAAATGTTCTCATTGTATGCTTTTAAAAGGAAACAAAAAATAGCACACAAAAAATAAAGCTTCGGTCAACTTAGTGCTCCACTTGTATCCTAAATTTTAGAAAAAAATGAAAGGTTAGACAGCTTTTTAAATTGAAAATGTGCCAGGGGAAGTGGCATGAACCTATGATCACAACATTTGGGAAGCTGAGACAGGAATATCCTGTGAGTTCTGAGGCATGAGTACTCTATGAATTCTAAGTCAGCCTTTGCTACATACTGAGTTTAGGGCTGGGCTGGCCTATCTTAGGAAAACCTTGCCTACAAAGAACAATAATAAGTGGTTAACATTGAATCTTAAAGATAAATGAATTTAGAGATGGTCACATTTTACAACAGAATAAAAAATAATAATTATATGTAGCTCTTGAGCTATACAGCAACTATGTTGTCTTTCGGAAAACAAAACTTTTGGCCAAGTGTTCCGTTTTAACCAATCTTAAGTATGTCAGGCATGAAGACTACCATAGTTTACCAAGAAAATAACAAGAGCAAAATATGGAGAGATTTTCATACAACTAGAAATGGAATTGGTACAAGATTGATTACAATAAAGAATAATATGTATCTGCCTAAGTGCTCTTCACGAAATTCTGGAGGAGACCATTGAGGAGAGAAACATCACAAAACTCCTAACAAAAATACGAGACCAGTGAGGTGACCATTATGTCCTACAGACAAAAGACAGACAAATATAATGTATGTGCTATCACTGTGAGAGATAATTGTGTATGGAACATGACTTTTTAATGTATGCAGTACAGGGTCTCACTATGTACCTTAGACTCATAGTGATCCTCCTGTTTTCAGCCTCCCCAGTGCTGGGATTATAGACACTTTGCCTGGACTTGATTGCTGGCTCAGAGCTCCTGGGGGTAGGCTGGCATGACATGTGGTGCCAGGAATCGAACCCCGGCCCCTGCACTTGCCTAAGAAGATGCTTAGTCAGCTGAGCTATCTCGCTGGCCCTAAAACAAGATGTTTAGAATGAGTTCTTTATTAAATTTGCACAAGAAATTCATCTTCAATTCTAGGGTGCAATACAGGGAAATTTTAAGAGCAAAAAGTGGGGTTTTGAAGTGAATGGGATTATGATTTGATAAATATCCCCAGTAAAGTCTTCCTCAGAAGTTACCTATCTTAGACAAAATCAGAAAATAGATAATAGACCACCTACCTCTTTGACCACCTACCAAGTTGGAGTTGTATGCCTCTTGCTTTGAACTGAGCACACTGCGTGATGGGACAGATCACTAATCATTCACTCATGTCTTGAAAGTTAGGAACAATGTATGGGTTTTGGCAGTCTTCAGATTTGTCTACTAAAATATGCACAAAATGGATATGGAGCATTGTTTTTAATTCTTTAGTGGCAATAAAAATGGATGTGTTGCATGTTGAAATTATAACTGAAGGCAAAAACCTTTAATGAAGTACGTTCATGCCATCATCATATGCAATGATTAGGACAATTAAAATGTTAGAAATAGTGTATGGTTTGTATGGTCTAATGCATGGTCTAATCATGGTGATTCCTACCACACATCTTCTGTTTTCTGAGCTCTTTATTGCATTGTACTGACCTCCTTCTGACCACCCTAATATCTCTCACTGTCCATTACTTTTGACTAGCTCAAAATATACATATAAACTGCAACCCAAATCAAGCCTATACTGCTTACCTCCCCCCAAAAAAGCCATAAACACCCACAGGTGTTGGAGACCATCACCACAGATTCTCCTTGATATTTTAAATATATCTTCAGATGGTTTCAAATCCAGAATTCTATCTTCCCTTATATAGCTCTATTTTGGATTAAGATTTCTATTTTCCCTTATATAGGACTATTTTGGATTAAGATACTCAGCTGTCATCTGACTACTAGATGTTCTCAGTTCATATGTCTGCACTCCTTTTTTGGAAACACTGTTTCCACATATACCATCATACTGCTTGAGGACCAACTGGTGCCCCTCCAATCAACAATCCACCAGTTTTTTCTGTTTGTGAACATATGACAGATTCTGTGCTCCAGAAAGCATATACTTTTCACAGTGGGGGGGGGAGCACTAAAGAACAGAAGTTACATGAGGTCAATATCCCTACTATAATTTTTGTACTCTTCCACATTTTGCAAAGTTAACATACAATGTTGTGATTCTCCATAATAATACAACAGACTGATAATCATAAATTTAATCATTGAAATAATTCAGTCTAGTGATAGTCAAGAGAGTTGCTAGAGCCACAGTTGATTGATAGAGCTCCATGCTCTGGCAAGCCCCATATAGTTCACTATTATGAACAGCATGAATGAGTAATATACTAATTAACAAGTAGGGATTCATTTCCCTATCAAGTTGAAGAAACTAAAGTATTTCTAAAGAAACATTCATTCTCATAATATGAGCAACACAAATTCTCCTGTCACTGCCACTATGAGAAAGGCTAAATGGAGAGGTAGCAGAAAAGTGCCTCCTCCTTTTAGTATTTGAGTTCCAGGGTATCAAGATTCTTATAGGTTCCTGATGACCTGTGTGTAATGCTGCTGCAGGAGAAAATTCTAATACTGGATTTTCCTTCATCCAGTGAGACTGGTGTGAAAAGATGAAGTGTAACTTAATTCCAACATTGTCCTGCTTACAGGAAGGGAATTACATTTTCTCTATTACAAGAAATCAAAAGTTAAGAGCAGAGGTGGGAAAAGCCTCACATTCTGTCCCTGGGCTCTGCAGTCTGAGCCACACACACAGCACTTCAGAAGTTAATCAATGACTCTGATAAGAATCACTTGTCTTTGTTGCCTTTAGAAACACTTTAGTTTCTTCCCATCATGGAAGACTACAACGTCTTGCCTTCCAGCTTTCCATACTTTTGTTGACTTACCTTTCTTTACAAGCATAAATAGCACTATTTCCTGAATCACTACAAATCTGAAGATTAGGTCTCCTGCTGAACAGAGTTGCAAGAAGGAAAGCCTTGCTGGAGGTTTTATACAGAATATCCATATTTCTCCTAGGAATCCACAAGATAACCAGAGGAAATCAGTATCGCTTCTTCTAATTTGTAGGTGGGAGGAGTAGAGTTAATATTGCCTGTATTTAGTTATGTAAGAGAACTTTGGCTTCTTGGCTGGAGAATTTATAGATTTTATAATACAGTAATGCAACAAAATATACCACAGTGACATGACAGTAGCATGAAAAGCACCATGAAATAATATTAAGTAAAATGTACATCTGGACATACAGCTTTATTACATACTAGATGCCCAGTTGTAGTAATCCTGACAGCAAAAGGACTCACTAGTGGAAAATTTTTCAGATTCAAAGTTATTAAAGTGATTTCCTTCTTAATATTTATATAAATATATTTCACTTTTTATTTAACTGCTCTCTACATCAAGTAACAAAGTCCATAGTTCAGTCACATTATGATACATTCTGCAGTTCCTAAAATTGATTAATTTTTCCCCTTGCATGGCAAGAAGAAACTGGTATGGAAGTCAGTTATAAACATTTCTATTACATCCTTTTAAAAGTTTTAAATGACCTTCTCTTGAGCCTGTTACAAAAAGCTAGGTGTTCTCAAATGAAAAGTGAGCTTGCAAAAGCTGATTTCAGAATTTTTAAACATATGGTAAATCTTGATGAGGTTATTGATTATATTGGTCACATTTTCTAAGCCTGTATTTTTATCTTGTTGATTGACAGAGATACCGCAATACATACCATAAAACAGAGGGATTTTTGCCATAGTTCTTTAAAGGCATACATGTGCATGCACTCTTGTGCACATATATGCCATATTCTATAGGTATCAGGGGTATTGAATGTCTTCAGGCATATAAAGAAATGCAATCCCTACTACTATTTATAGCACCATGAAGGACCATAAAGTGACACCAAGTAAAAAATTCTTGTTATTAGAAAAATCCATAATTAAGGCTGATGTGTCTTTTTAGGAGTGGAACTCTTTTTTTTTTTCATTATATCTGATGACTTTTTATCTTATTCTAATAAGTTTTACTTTAAAGCTACATTATTATAAATAACTAGCTTCCTTTAGTTACTTTTGCATAGTAATTTGTTTTTCATTTTTCTTCATTTGGATAAAGTTTTATTAGTCACATAGGAGCAAATGTCATAAATCAAACTTGATAATTTGTTATATACTTGGCTAGGGCCTTTAGGTAGATGCTACAATTATGTACTTGGACATGATTTTCTGTCTTCCCTTGAAGTCATGGCACTTCTGTATCTTCAGTTAAACTTATATCTGCATATTATGTTTTAAGAAAAAGTCATTATTGAATTGTTCCATTCTATTTCCTTCTGCCATCCACCATATTTATATTTCCTGGTTTTCTACTCTTTCATCGGAGCCCATTTGTAAGACATGAGCATATGGTAAATCTTGTGAAGTTTGCTGATTATATTGCTCACATTTTCTAAGTCTTTACAATGATTTTCATCTTGGTGTTTGAGCAACTGACAGAGATACTGCAATACATACCATAAAATGAAGGGGCTTTATCTTGTAGTTCTTTAAACTCATCTGGGTGTGGGTGTGTATGCACTCCTGTGCATGTATACTGTGCTCTGTAGCTGTCATGGGTATTGAATTGATGTAGACAGATAGATAGATAGATAGATAGATAGATAGATAGATAGATATGTAATCCCTACTATAATTTATATAATTTACCTTGAAACACCATAAAGTAAAACCAAATAGAAAATTCTTATTATTAGAAAAATCTATAATTGAGGCTGGCGTGTCTTCTTAGGAGGTGAATGTTTTGTCACTATGTTGTATCTTATAATACTATTGATCAAATCTTAATAATTTATCTTTAAATCTACATTATTATAGATAATTGGTTTCCTTAGTTACTTTTTGCATAGGAATTTGATTTTTACTTTTACTCATTGAAATAAAGTTTTGTTAACAAATAATGAGCAAATATCTTAAAGCAAAGGACAATTTCTTGTATACTTGGCTAAAGCCTGCAGGTAGATGCTATAATTGCATACTTTGTTTTGGTTTTGCTGTTTTCCATTGAATTTATGGAACTTGAGTGTTCCCTTTCTTGTTTATTTATTTATTTGTTTGTTTATTTATTATATAGGGATTGAACTCAGGACCTTCTGCTTTCCAGGCAGACACTTACACCACTGAGCTATCTCCCTAGCCCCTTGTCACTACTTTTTAAAGTTATACCTATATCTAATGCTTTTAATCAAATACATTAATGGAGCATCCTATTCTATTTCCTTCCATGCTCCATCATATTGTGAGTTCCTCTTTTCCTTCTTTCATCAAGTCTTGTTGTAAAAACATCAGCACCCCTAGTCAAGTGTGTTTGTCTTTGAATTAATATTTTTTGCAGAATTCTCAGCTTTGCTTATTATTTTCTTGTTGAATATTATTTCAATCAATGTTCCTATGTTTTTTTTTTACAAAACTACTAAGGCCTTAATTATCAGAGAATAGATCTTTATTCTTTTCTGTTAGCTATCATATTTATGTAGTTCTAAGTTGTTGATTGAATTTTTTTCTGCACAAAAGATGTTGACAGAACTTCTACACATGTAGGACTAAATATAATTTCAAATTCAGAATCTCGATGTTGCATAAGGCTACTTAATGCATGCGTTCTAAATACCATCCCAGCCACAATTCCATTGGGACCTGGATCACTCCAGCACAATCAAAATCAATAGTACTTTAACAAAAGAGTTATATGAATGCTCTATGTCTTCTTCCATCTGGTTATATTTCACAACTGTCTTGTATTGCCTTGGTGACTAATCAACTCATTTTATTTTTAAAACATTTTGGTTTTGCACTAAATATGGGATTTTAGTGCAGTATTATATAAAAATTGTCCTTGGTTCAGTCTGTTTTACTGTTGAGAATCAGTTGCAATGTTGTTCTTGAATGTCTGTAGGTAATCTATTTCTCGTGGCTTATACACTATTTGTTTTGCATTTAATACTCTTCAATTTCACTCCCCTACAATGTGTTTTTGTATGAATTTTCCCTTATTCATTGGTCATTTTCAACCTGAGGTTCTTTGTTTCCTTAAAAAGGAAGTAATTTTTTTAAAGTTGTTCTGTAAGTACAAGTATTTAATGAGAATTTGAAACAAAGAATGAAGCAATTAAGACTTCCAGAAATTTGTCAGTGTTTAGGTTCAATTTCTGTCTCAGTGTACCCTGGGGGTGGGGCCAGGGATTGAACCCTGTCTGGTCCTTGCCCCTGCCTAAGCAGGCACTTTTGTCTGCTGACCTATCTAGCCAGCCTAAACTTGAGACTTTTATAGGAAAATAAATGCAACTTGAAAACACAGTCATACATGAAAGAAATCAGACTCACATGTGCAAATACTGTATTATGTTCCTGGTGTTAGAATTTGAAACAATAAATAAAATCTGCAATGTACAATAGATATTGGGAAATAGGATGAAATTGTTGGAAATATAAGAGGATCTGGGATGGGAAAAAGGGGAAAGGAAGGATGGGAAAAGTAAACAATGCAATTGAGCTATACTACTAGTTTCCTCTTTCACTGAAAAGGAAGGTTGTGTTAATATTTATCTGAGAATTTATTCTGATATCTTGTACACTAAGTAACTACTCTAAAGATAGCTATATGCAATGTATTAACCATTGTTATTCTTATTATTTTGTTATGAATTTGTGTTACTTTTTTCCTTAAAATAAAAAGATGTTTATTTATCTGTAAAAAAAAAAAAGAAAGAAATTTTTCAGGGTAATGTTTATTCATAGTACAAGATGCAGAAGCAGACATGATATCCCGTCCAAACATGATTAGTACAAATCTTTCTTCTCATTGAATTAAGCAAAAGTAGCTGTATATCTACATGAAATGCACTAAGTATTGAAACTGTCCTACTAATTGATAAAAAAGACTTTCAGAAATTTGAATATTCCAATTACACAAAAAAAATCCCACAAACACATGATTCCTAAATTAAAAGTGTTTGTAAATTTAACCAAAAATTAGAATCCATACTATGTGCTGAGTTTCATCAAGAAAATTAACAGGCAATAAAAAGGTCCAGAGGCACAACAATCATTTCATTTTCTAACTCTGAAAGCTTTCAGAAGACAAAGCTTCAGCTTAGACTTAATGGTTGAATGGGAAGAGCTAAGAGCAAGAAATGTTGAAATATTTAACCAGGAAAAGAAAATAGAATCTCAAATGACATAAAATTTAAGAAAGGAAGATGTGTTGTATATTTTTAAAGATTCTGATTTATGAAGTACGAAAAAATGGGAATTAAAAAGATTCAAATCATGTAAGCAGAATTGTTTTTAAAAATTAAGGAAAAAATAGGGCCTTTCACTGGTATTCGTTTTGCAAGAAATGAGAGAATTGCAAAAGAATTTTAGCAGGATTGATGTACAGCTTATTAACAGATAATAGTTTCCATTATTTTTCAAAAAAATAGTGTTTAATGAAAACAATTAAGAAGTAGTTCAAGTAATTCCAGCCAATAAATTGTTTCATCTTTCACTGAAACACGTGTGGACTTCCAATGTGTGACAGTTATAGGGGTACCAAGGACATGGTCCACACCACAGGAAATTCAGTGCCAATGATAGTTAATTAATGAAGAGGCAAATGCACAAGGCACATTGTGGGGGGAAGAGTCAGAAGCTGGTGGAGCTATGCCAAGTGTAGGCTTCAGTAAATAAAGAACAGAACAAGGAGCCAGGACATTTGACATGGCATAGACTATGCTCTAAGCACTGCAGTATCTAACTCTACACTTTCTCCCCTACATCTGCCCCAGATACAATTCATCATCAGTATGCAGGAACTTCTTAGGCCTGCATGATGAAGCAGTGCTGCATCTATTTTATATGTGAAATAACTGATAAGTCTGTCTCCCTGTGCTGAGCACACACTTGTAACTTGTGACCACACTCTGATATAAACCATGCACATAGCCCTATCTCATTTGCAAATTGCCTGTGTACATGAGAAAAAAATGAAACACTGCATGTTGAATTTCTTTAATAGGCTCATCCATCATTTGATACATGGAAGATATGTTCAAGAAGTTGTTCTTCTGCAAGGCTTAAATCCTATCAGTGACTTTCATTTCAAAACAGTAAAGTGTTTAATGGCCAAAGAATTAAACTTGAAAGGAAGCAGGCATGAGGAATGTGACAAAGTTAAAGTTGCTGGACTGATGGCAGAAAAGTTCAAAAGGGATGCAGAACTGGGAAAACTGATAACAATTTTCAAAGACATACCAGATCTTGCAAGCACTGCTGACAATCTCGGAGAAGAGAAGGCAAAAGGTAATTGTGTCCATGCTCCCAGTCACTGACTAGATCACCACAATGGATATGGACATTACTTCTCCAGCATATTCTTCAGTTTCTACAGCAATGCTCATAGCTCAGGTGCCAACAAGTTGACAATCCAGAGAGCACCTCTGCTACAAAAAGTTCTAATATGCTTGAGGTAGAGGTTTTTGCAGAGATCACAAAGGAAATGACAAACTGTAGAAGAAATTCTCAACGAATCTTTTAATGCATTGAGAAACTTAGCAAATAAAATTAAATTGGGAGAAATTATATATTTATACTTGGATGTTTTTAATTATTTAGGTCAATCAATATTACTTCTCTTTTAGGATACTTATTCCATCATAAATATCATCTGTGTCAGAAGACATGAAATAGTCTGCAACTAAGAACCTGTGTCTCATAAATGTGGAAAACTTCCCTATTCTGTTATCACTGCATTTGAAAAATATGTAAGATGTCTAAGTCCAGCATTCTCACTTTGTCCCAGAACAAATGAGAACAAAATTTGTTTTGGTTTCTCAAATTTGGTAAGGTCTTCATAGGAGATCATCTATTTTTAACATCAAAAAAAATTTGATTGTTAAAAGGAAAATATAGCATAAAGTGCTGAGGCACATGAAATCCACAGGGTGTTAAGGCTATTCATTTGTACCTCACAGAAGAAACAAACCACTGAGGTTGTGCTTGTGCCTACCATTGGCTGACTCAAGACAAGCCTGAGTTAATGCAACAGAGGCACAAGGGCAGACTTAGACAAACAGGTACTAAGAGGAAATAGTACTGACACTACTGGGGCACATTTATACAACCTACCCTAGTTTATTATTTTTCTTTCATAGTATTATTTAAAAGGAAATGCAAAGGAAAAGGCAAACAATTAGGGAAAAGAAGCAAGCAGGATGAATCCAGTACTGTACGATGCACGCTCATCACAGATGAAGATTCGCAATCAGAATCAGAGATGGATTTGCCCGTGAAAAAGGTAGGCTGGCTGAGCTTCCACAGTCAAGGCTGCTCCCATGGCTCTTTCCTGTCTTACTTTAGGGGAACAATTAGTTATTAAATTAGTGAAGATTGGGCTGCAGAGATAGATGGCAGTCTAAGCACCTGCCTGGCAAATGCAAGGACACAGGTTCTATCCCAGGTACCACATGGTGCCAGCCCCCCAACACTGAACCCACCATGAGGGTCCAAAACCAGGTGTGGTAGCATACACCTGTAATCCCAGTGCTGGAGAGGCTGATATAGGATGATCACTACAAATCAGAGCTGTGTAGTGAGACCCTGTACCAAATAAATAGAAGATTTTTAAAAATTGGTGAAACTTATGTTCAGAAAATCAAAAGCTCTACACATGCCATTTGCTCATTCTGTTTTAGGACCACAATATTTTTTAATGTGTATAGCATAACTCCCTCTTAGTAGAAATATGAAACCATCATGCTTGATTAGTTATGTAGGAAAATAGCAGTTAGTTTACAAAAGTGGCTCACCAAAGCCTATATTAGCATTGAGGCATAGTAATTTTCTTCTTGTTATGTAAATCCAAAGAATAACAACTTATTTCATAAGGAATAACATTACACATACTTTTCTATAACCCACACTGTTAAATATCCATGATACCTTGAATTTAAAGTAATTTGAAATTCTATTCTACCTATCAATAGAAATCAAAATTACTTAATTACATGTGAAAATCATGATTATCCTATGCATTATAAAATTTCTTATATAAGTCTATATTCTTTGACTTATGTTATTTCCAGCATCCTCTATCACTTCAAGGAACATAATAAAAGTATATATACCTTAGATCATCTTTTAAAATCCATAGATACTTATAGTTTCTTCTCTCAGCCTTGTGCATTTTTCTCAGGAAGTTGATGTCACTATCATGAGATTTTCTGTTAAATTACATAGGGAAAGAACTTTTCAGGTGTTAGTTTTATTTCAACACATGAAAAAATCAGAGTTAAGCCTCCTCACTCACAGGGCATGACCCCTGTAATTTATCAGATTGGAATCCCATCGAGCATTGATGGTCTATGAAGACAGCTATCCTATCCTAAGTCACTGGTTCCCAGGAATCACTTGGTTGCCTCTACACTTCTACTTCCATACCATGAGCCTCTTGCCCTACTCTGAAATAGTGCAGAGCTCCGCAAGGACAGGTGTTCAAGACCCAAAATCTACAACTCTTGTTGCATAGGTCCTGCTTTACCTTGGTCTTAACCATCCAGC
>NDGN011536102.1:289-11230 GCA_002564285.1 Tympanoctomys barrerae
AAGATAACAATGTACAATGTATTAACTATTGAAACTGTCCTATTAATCAGTTTTGAAACTGTCAAAAAATGAAATAAAGCTGATTTAAAGTAAGAAAAAAGAAATATAATAAGTATATTATTGCTTTACTGCATATTGCTTTACTGCACACTCTCCAAGTACTCCCTGATTTAGGTCCACTCCCCCATTTGCTGCCAGCCAAGAATGTTACAGTTCACTCCTGTAACTCTAGGCCAGGTACATAAGACATAGCTGCTACTCTAAGAAACCTAATGACATCCATCTCATTTCATTTACAGTAAGAATCATATCTGAGTTACACATAAAACTAGGTACTTACTCTGTGAGACGGGTATTCAGCTCCCCAACATCATGCACATCATACCAGCCTATCTCCTGCTTCATGATAGCATGGAAAAATTGTTTTCTAATTTTTTTTATCTGTCTTCCAGCTGCCAGGCACCAAAATGAAACCTGAATGTAAGCAGCAATAAGCACACCAGCACCAATTCCAGTATAATAATAGGCATATCTGAAAAACAAGAATACTACCACACTCTATGTTTTCTAATTAATGCATTTTACCCACTCAGACCATTCCTCCATAGTTTTTTAGTTATGCATCACACCTCTTCATCACACCTCTTAACAACTAAAAAGGGGTTACAATAAGCAGAGACGATGATTAGTATACAACTACATCTGTCACAACATACTGTATAAGAACAGTTAAGACTGGTTTATACTTCGCCTCCATCCTAGTTCTTGGTTTAACTGCTGTCTAGTCTCGGGCAAGGAGCTGAAATTTCTCAAGGCTCGGTCTTCAAATTGCTACATTGGTGATAAGAATGGTAAGGCAGTTGTGTGTGAAGTACCCTTGGGCCAGTACCTGGCACACAGTAAGTCTCAGAAAATGAGCTCTGTAAATGACCGTGTGGGGTGTTGGAGCATCAGGTAAGACAGGTCACTATAATCCTATCTATTTTTACTATATCAGCATCAATTGTTGAGCTCTTCTGTGTGGCATCTGCAGATTGAGGGATGAAAAGAAGTGCCAGAACTCATCAGAAAATGGAACAAAGAAATGAAAAAGTTCCTCTGGCCTTTTAGGCTATTAGTCTAGATGTCAAATGTTAAGAGACAAGTGAAAATAAAATGTACCTTCATACTACCTGCCCAACCAGTCACTATCATGAGTTGTCATCAATCATGACACCTGTCCTAAAATGTTCAATGAGTTGTTTCCAGTTTTCCTTTCACTGTTAAACTCTAACAGTGAAAACTGTGTCTTCTAAAAGTAGACTTTAATATTAAGAAATATTTGATTAATGTTTCTTTGTTCTTTTTATTTATGTATCACGAATGTAATTCACAACCTCACACACTATGCCGCTGAGCCATATCCCTGGCCTTAATGTTCATTTTCACAAAAAAAAATTAGACTTCAGTAGGCCTGAATGTTTAGATTAAAGGCACACATTCTAAAATGAAATACAAAATACCAATGTTTCCATTTCTAGAAGACCTCTAATTGTTGAAATGCAATAAAAATATGTGCAGCCTGCACAGACTATAACAGTGAGTGTGTGATAAACACATATTCTCTGATGGTGCTATGCAAAATTCTGTGCTTAAATAACCAGATTTAATATTAAACAATCTTTCCTCAAAGTTACACTTTGTAATATATTTCTCAGGTAAGATATAAGTGAGACACTGAATTTTAGTTACTAGATAACTCAATAATTATTACCCAGGTGTTAATAATATAGCAAGAAATACAAAGAAATCAATTTTACAAGAACTTGGGTTTTAACAACAGTAATAGGAGTGTGTATGTGGCCTTTTTTCTATTTGTTTTTGAGACAGGGTTTCACTCTGTAGTTCAGGCTGGCCTTGAATTCATTATGTTGCCCAGACTGAACTTGAACTCTCAGTAATCCTCCTGTGTCACCTTCTTTAGTGCTGGGATTATAGGCATGCGGAACCATGCCTAGCTAGTAATGTGTTTTAATATAAATCATGTTAAACCATACATGCATTCTGGTCTTCCAATTTAAAATACCATGCTATTCCATAGTCACATCTGAAGACATTTGCTTTTCAACTTCCAAAATATAAGCTATCTCTATTTTCTTCAAAAATTTTATATTATTATACTATAATGTGGAATCATTATCTTCTGATTCATTAATAGAGGTGATACCTCAGATCACAAACTCAGTTCTCTCCATGATTCTACAAATTATCCTTGCAAGGTCAAAACTGAAGCTAACCAATGAATTTAGGTCTTATCCAATTCTGTTTGCAACCAGAATTGTGGAAAGAATCAAGTTCATGAACTGAGATATAACTGTATATCTTTAGAAATCAGTTATAAACTATTTGGGGGTATAAACTTCAAAATGTATAAATCATTAATAAAATTTTCCTGTGGTCAGAATGACTATATTCCTTCTGATATTTTATTTCCTTGTTGAGAATTACAGGCTGAATTGTTAAAATTCCTGTTTGCTTATGACAAAACATATCCAAAAGGAAAACTAATGACTACAAAGTCATTAAAAATAATAATCCCTAATTCAATCATTTTAAAAATCTACTTTAGACTCTCATGATTTCCATATGTATCGTGTTCTCTATTTTGAAATGCACATCTAACTATTAAGGCTTAATTTTACCTTGTTATATCTTCTTCAAAAAATACTTTTGTTTTAAAAAATTCTACAATATAATCTCCTTGAAGCCTAGCAATAGTATTGTTCTCCTTAAAATTTCAATTGCTCATTAGGATAATGCAAAACTCTAAGCATTACTATAACAGAAGTGATAAAGGAAAGGTTAATAAAATAAATGTAAGGAAATGTCTAATTACATGGTCATGTCGTCCTCCAGACTGTTGATGCTTTGGTTTCCACCTACAACACCAAAAAACATATACCATTCATGTCTTCTTTGTCTCCATTAAAAATAAGCGTGTAGAAATGAGTCAGACTCATTTAACCATTTCCATAACAATAGGTGAAATTGACTCAGTTTTACTTCTGTGTAAGTACCATTTATCCAAATATTATCTTGCTGTTCTGTGAAACTGCACATAGACTAAATTCTACGCAAATAAGCATAAACACTTCACTTATAAATACATATAAATGCACACTTGAACTTCAGTGCATATTTGAAATCTAGTACTGCACTTCTCTAGTTTTTGTTTTCATTAAAAATTATAAGACATAAAAATTAGTATAATAAACACCAGAAAGTATCACCCAACATTAGCAAATGTTTACATTTTTGCACTAATTACAAAGTTCTTCATAACTTTAATCCCCACCTTACAAATAATGCACATAACCACTGTTGAACATTTTTGAATGTGTGTTTCCAATTTCTATGTATGCATTTTCATAGATATACAAAGACACAAGCAAACAAACATACATATGCTAAGTTTTTTTTTAAAAAATTCAATTATAGCCTATAATCAGCAGCCAAATTTCCACATCAATATATGACTACAAATATACTTGAATACATACCTATATACATATGGTAAGTATTTTATAGAATAAATGATCAGAATCAAGAGTGCTGGATCAATGGAGAGGTGTACTTTAGATCTTAGAGTTGTAGTAAAATCTTAGGACATAATGTAAGAAGGTCTCCTTCAGATGACCTTCAGCTGTTTACAGGTATAGGGAAGGGGAGGAAAAAGATTTTGGGCAATATGAGCAATACAGATCAAAGTCTAGTACATTTGAAGAATTAAACAACCAGTTTGACTAGAAGCCAAGATATGTTGTATGGCTATATGGAGGCAGACATGTAGTTGGAAAGAGTGTGGCCCAGGCAGATATAGTAAAAATAGACAAACAAGAACTAATAGTTTAGAGCTAAAATTGATATAATTAAAAGCATTGTCTGGGAGGATTTCACAGCCAGTAATATATACTATTGGAAAGGGACTTGAGATATTGCACTTAGATAAGGAGAAAAGGTCTAAATGAGAATATAAGACAAGGAAGAAACAAGACTTATAGAGGAAAAAATTTAGGAACTGGCATCAGACAGAAAGCAAACTGTAAAAATGACAAGTGATCAGGATGTCACACTTAAGCATTTAGAGAATGGTGGTGTTATGGTAGTAAATAAGACAGCAGAAACAACTGGTCTAGATGACTGGAGGAAGATTATAAATACAGGGTGGCACATTTAAAATTTTGTAGTGCCTGTGACATTCAACTAAAAATGTTCAATTAGTATTGAACCTGTCATTCCCCAATTCTGGAAAGACCTCAAATCTAAAAAAAGAAAGAAAAAAAAATCCAGGGTCTTGTGCTTTTAGGCCATAGCTAAACTCAGGAAGAAAAAGCCATCAGTCTTTACCTATAAAGACAGGATGGCAGGTAAGGAAGATGGCAGGCCAAGAACAGAACACTAGGAAAAGCAACATTTATGTATAAGACAGCAATAAAGAATGTAGAGACAGAGGAGAGATCCATGACTGCTTCACCCTCCGTCAGTATAACAATAAAATCTTTGAGGCTGAATTTTTATATAATCAATCAGTTGAGATTTCTTCTGTCCCACATATGAAACAGGATATTCAATCACCAAATGATTTTTCTCCAAATCAATCTTGTAAAATCTCTCACTGTATATTTGCTAACTTCTCTAATTGTCAGACAATAATTATTTGTCATTAGCATGTATTACTACCAAATCAAGACAAATTTTAAAGTTTAGGTATCTGGGTTTTTGTTCATTGTTACTACAGATTGAAATTTGTTTATCTAAAATGCTTGGGACTTGGGCCAGCAAGATAGTTCAGAGGCATAAATGCCTGTCTGGCTAGGGCAAGGTCATCAATTCAAACCCTAGTACCATAAATAAATAAATAAATAAATAAATAAATAAATAAAATATCTTGGGACTAGAAGTACTTCAGATCTTAAAACGTGTCAGAACTGTTTGAAATGTTTGTACAGATATCATAGGTTGGAAATCCCCAAAATGAAAGAAACCAAAATCCAAAATGAGCACTGATGCTCATAAAAGTTCCCAATATCAAGACATTTCAGATTTTGTATTAACTTTCAGGAACCAAGAAAATTTAAATGCAAATTCTTTGGCAATAGTGGCTTCTAAGTCTAGAGTCATTTTCTTGCAGTTCTACAATTTCTGAAACATTTTTATAAGTCCTCTTTTGTAAGTGTCTTTAGGACATGTTATAAAAAATATAGTGAATGCCACTATATTGAGTGGCAGCCCATTAAGGAAAAGAAGGCTCTTTAAAATATTGTGGTACTGACCCATTCACCAGATCTGATACCATGCAACTTCAGGTCTTCCCCAAGTCAACATAACCATGAAAAGTAAATACTCTGAATTGATTCAGGACATAAAGGCAGCCATGATAGCACAACTAAAGACATGAAGGACAATTTCCAGAACTGCTTCAAGAAGTGGCAAGGATGGTGGGCTAAGTGTGTGTAGTGTCATGAGACAGAAGTCTGATGTCCAAAGTACCAAAGAGCAACTAACAGAGCCCAAGGAGACCTGTTGTCTTTGGTAAATTCCAACAAGCTGGACTACAAGGTCACAGATGACAGCCTTTCCTGGAGACAGGTTCCCTGTCTGTTCTCTGGTACTTCACCTGGGATGCTGCCAGTTAGCATTGTGTGAACTTAGAGTTTGGTGAAGGCAATAGAGAAGGGCTGGCCAAATAGCTCAGTGGATTAAAGCACCTGCTTAGCTAGCTGCCGGGGCTGGGAGTTCCATCCCTGGCCTGCCATGCCAGCCTCCCTCATGGGGCACACTGAGATGGGGATTGAGACTGGGCTTGGTGGTATGCTCCTGTAATCCCAGCACTTGGGAGGTTGGTAAACAGAAGGATCATGATGAGTCTGATCTACACAGTGAGACACTGTACACCCTGTCCTAAATACAAAAAAAAAGACAATAGAGATAATTGTTTGTATTCATAAAATTAGTTATGCACATTCCTTAGCCTGCTTATAGCCCTCAATAAATGTGAGAAGTTTTGTTGGCTCTGGGCTCATTTTAAGTGGGAATAAATTCAGTGAGACCTCTGAGGCTATATTAATCCAGTCTTCCTGTACTTTCTTTTGGCTCCAACTGATAACATACAACAGTTTTCACATCAAAGAGGATTATTTGGAGGAGTATTGGTAGCAATATACCTTTTACTATAATAATTTTTAAAATTGTTAATGTTCACTGTACTTTTATCACCCTTTATAAGGCTCTGACATGACTTATACACTCTTAGTTCAAACATCAAAAGATAAATATAATGAGTCATTTGTAGAAGAGACCTTAGTCCTAAGTGAAATAAATCAGACATACAAGCATAAATATTACATGATATCTCTTCTATAGAAACCCAAAGTATAAATAATTTAAATCACAATAAAAAATAGATAATAGGAAATGGGGAGATAAGTCTTTTGCAAATGGAAAGCCAGTCTAGACAGAGTGAGGGAAGAGAGAAAGGAGAAGTAAATAATAATTAATAATAATAATGATGAGTTATACACATGTAATAACTCCCCATGATCAATGTAATCAATATGTATAGCAAACATATACTAAGAAACATTCTAAAAATTGAAATAGATATCCAAAGGGCAAAAAGAAAGATAAATATAGGTTAAGCATTCCTTGTCAGAAAATCTTAATTCACAAGTCCTCCAAAGCTTGAAACTTTTTGAGTACTGCCATGCTGCCTCTGATAGAAAATTCGAATTCATCAAACCTTGTTTCATGCACAAAAATTAGTCTTAACAATTTTATCACACTTGTAAACTGTGTGTATAAGATACAGCCCAATCTCAAAGTACATTGTTATATATATGCAAATATTCCAAAATCCAAACAAGTCCAGAATGCTTCTGACAAGGAATACTCAACCTCTACTATTTCAAGGGTTGGTATTTCAAAAACAGTTTTACTCATGAATTTTAAAACAGTGAAAGTAAAGATGACAAATATAAAGATGAATTATTTTCATTTTTCCTTTTTCACATAAATAATTAATGCATACAAGATTTTGAGTGTCTGATTTTCTCCATTTCTCTGCCTATAATCTGGTAGAGAATTAATAGAAGCAACCATTCTAAGCTTTTGGAGAAAGAAAAATGTCAATGTGGATAAAACAAATCATCAGAGAACATGAGAATTCAAGAGTTTGTTGCAAAAGTATCTTGAGTACTAACCACTCTGAGACATGGAAAATTCCCTTAGATCCTTAACTCCTGAGTTACTATGTTATCCTCAGTGTCTTTTTCTCTGGATTCCTCTTTATTTCTTTCAGTACATGGTCTCAGGAACAATTTACTACTTAA
This sequence comes from Tympanoctomys barrerae, assembly GCA_002564285.1. Classification (NCBI taxonomy): domain Eukaryota; kingdom Metazoa; phylum Chordata; class Mammalia; order Rodentia; family Octodontidae; genus Tympanoctomys; species Tympanoctomys barrerae. The sequence goes on from NDGN011536102.1 coordinate 7,657, forward strand.
TCCTAACTTTGCTGCTTACCGTGTGTTATAGCTGGTGTCTACATGCCTCCCCAAGACCCCATGCAGTCATGAGGGATGGGTTTTTCAGAGGATTCATGGTTTGTAATTGATTCAAAATTGATGGTCCAATGCTAGGATTAAAGGTGTGAGTGCTATACCTGCCCTAAGGCAGGTGGCCTGCATACAATATAAGGAACAGAAAGAGGTTTGTCTCTCTCTGTATTGTTGCTTTCACTGTCTTCCATGCCATAAATTGTTGCCCTCTGCCATATGCCATCCTGCTTAGAGTCAGCCCATTATGGACTGAAACCTCTAAAACCTGTGAACTAAATTAGCCTTTTCTCCTTTACCTTTGGGTGTTGCAAATTTTGTCTCAGCAATGAGAAAAGTGACTAAGATGCTGTGTAACCTCAGATGATTTAAATTACCTCTATTTTCTTCATTTAACAAATACATAAAATATCAAACTTCTGAAAGGATTAAAGGAGTTAGTGTAAGTAAAGCACAAAGAACAGTGTATATCACATAGAAAATGATGAAAAACTGTTTTCTTTAGTTTTTGTCAACAACTGAAACCTTCCTCAAAGCTTAAGGCTCCCATTCCTATGCCAAGAGATTTAACATCCCTTCAACTCACATACTGTGAAGTTTCTAATCCTATCTGCTATGTTAAAACTCAGGGTCCTTTATGTAACTACCTCAGTTTCACTTGCATTAATGGCCCCATCCCTGGCCTTTCATTTTTTCTGAGTCATCTACAACCCCAGTGGCCATTAAATAGGCTACAACCAGACAATGGCCAGGTTTAAGAAGATACAATTCATGGAACACTGTAGAAATTCTTCAGTGGTCAGGCTTTGTTCAGAAAAATGATGTGGCAGGTCTGAAGAATTTCCTAGGCATGATTTATCAGATATTAAGGCAAAGTCTGCACAAATTCTGACAAACAGCTAGAGAAAGATAGGAATAAAGTATCAGAAAATCAGGCCCTGGGCATGGTGGTGCAGGCCTGTCATCCCAGCAATGGGGAGGCTGAGACAGGAGGGTCATTATGAGTCTAAGCTCTGTGGAGAGATCCTGCACCAAACACATTAAAAAAGAGAAAGAAATACCAGGAAATTTATGTCTGATAATCCAGCAAGGAAGAAAGAGCAGAGAAAACTCATAGGGCTCTTTCTCGCCAGGGAAAAGAACAGGCCCATATGCTTTTGCAGAGCAGTTTGATTAGATCCTGTATCTACTGTGAAGCCCTCAGCCTCTCAAGAGCTTTGGCAAAGTCAAGAATAGCTATAGCAAAGACTACCTACTCCTCCAAAAAAGGAATCCTGCAGACCTCTAACAAAGTTCTGCCCAGGACATGCAAAAAGAAGAAAGATCTGAGAATAGGCTGATCTTCTCTCCAGAATCTTCAGGGACAGAGTTTGCACACAACTCTGGGACCACCATCACAAACTCAAGGGCCCTTCCTCTCCTTTTTCAAAGCATCTTCAAAGCTCTAAGGCATTGTACTAATCATACCCCAATTCATTTGCTTTCCAGGAGTGTAGCACACTCCTATAATCCCAGCAGTCAAGAGGTGGAGACAGGAGGTTTACTGTGAGTTTCAAATCAGCCTGGGCTACATAATGAGTTCAAGGCTAGCCTGAAATACATAGCAAGACCCTGACTTTAAAAAAAAAAAGTGATGACTTAAACCAAACACATCTGCTGATCACCTTGTCTGTCCTCTCTACCAAATTAAGATCTTGAGTTTTAAGAGTGAATAGAGACGGGACTGTAACTGGTACACAGAAGACTTTAATATAAATGCATTGATAGGCTGATTAAAGATAACTTTACTCAAAACTCCCCTGCAGAGATCAGCAGCTTTCTCTACAAAGTACCACATGCTAAATGGTTTAGGCTGTGCACACCACCTAGTCTCTATCACAACTGCTTTACTCCGCCTTTGAGGCATTAAAGCAGCCACCGACAACACAGAGTGAAAAGTGTAGCTGTTCTGTTAAAACTTTACTTTTAACCACTGAAAATTAAATTTAATATCATTTGCACATGTCACAAAATATATCCTTCTGACTTTCTGTGATTTTTTAAGAATATATAACCCATTTGTGGCTCATAGGCTGTAAACAATGAAGCAAAAGTCCAGAGCACACCTGTGGGCCATCATCTGAGGGTATCTATTTTCATTGAAAGGCAATAGCTGGTAACCCCATTACTAAACAAATGCTGGTCTAAGAGGGATTGTTTATGTCTATAATGGGTACTAAAGGTGGACATATTCCAAACTTTCAACAACTAGACAATCATCTGTTTAGCAATTCATGCATGTCACTGGGTAACAGTCAGACTACTATCTGTCTTAATACATTTGCACTGCTCTAACAAAATACTAGTAATAGGGCCAGCCAAATAGCTCAGTGGATTAAGTGCCTACAAGCAGGCACAGGGGCCAGGAATTCAATCCCTGGGCCTGCCATGCCAGCCCAGCCCCCGGTGTACACTGAGATGCAATTGAGACTGGGCGTGATGGCGCGCACCTGTAATCCCAGATCTTGGGAGGCTATAAACAGATGGACCACTACTAGTCCAATCTAGTAGTGAGACCCTGAACACCCTGTAGGCCCTTCCCTAAAAATACAATAATAATAATAATAATAATAATAATAATAATAGCAAATAAACTCTTCCTGACACTGAGAAGGCCAAGATCAAGACAGATCAGGTTTCTAGTGAAAGTCCATCTTCTGGATCATACGTGGCATTTTCTGTCTATATCTCCATGTGGCAGAAGGGGCCAGGCAGCAATCTGGGGTCTAAATGTATCATCCACATTTACTGAGACTCTTTCATCATAACTTCTTCACTTGCCAAAGGCACTGTCTCCAAATACAGTCACATTCAGGGTTATGATTTCAAGACAGGAATTTTAGAGGACACAGCCTTTCAGACCAGTGCCCTGCCTATTTGCACACCACTATGGGTATCCTGGATATGATTACTACTTTGGCTGAGAGAGCACTTGTTTCCTTTTAAGAATAAAATCATTTCCATGTGATGGACATAAAATTTAATGCAAATTTTAATGCTATTATAAAAAAAAGAATGGTGGCTATGATACAAGCTTACATTAGTGTGGCCAGGCAGAATTCGCTCTGTTAGCTAAACAGAATCATGCTGGTCAGCTTTTCCCAGCTGGGTCAACATTAAACAGTTGTCTTAATAATTTCATTAGAGATACATGAATTCAGCAACTATCTCTTTATATAGTGTGTGCCGAAGCATATCATGATGATTATTATAACACCTCTGGTAGTCTTAGAGCAATAGCTGTGTTCGTACTCAAGACAAAGGGGACAGGATCAGAATGGGCAGAAGTGTGCCCCTTAGATCTGCTGAAATACCAGGGAGCCCTAAAGATCTGCTGATTCCACCGCAGAGGAAGGGGGAGACCTAACTGCACAGTGGTGCCCATCACGTGGTACATAAGAAACAGTGAATTTAGAAAGCACGTTATCCTATCCTCAAACTGTTAGAAGTGCTGGTCATTTACTTGCCATTCCAGTATTTATCT
>NDGN011536103.1:1808-11911 GCA_002564285.1 Tympanoctomys barrerae
AAAAAAAAAAAAAAACACTGATACACACACACACACACCACACACACACACACACGCACACGCACACACACGTATAATTTTCAACATGAAAGTGTTAAGGTATGAGCTCCATAAATAGAAAAAAAGTATAGAGATAAATTTATATATTCACTAAATTAAATTCTTCATGGACAAAATGTGGGGTAGAATATTCTATTTTAAAAATGACAGCCAATGGGCTGGGGAGATAGCTCAGTGGTTTTAAGTGCCTGCCTGGCAAGCACAAGATCCTAAGTTTGATCCCCGGTACCAAATAAAATAAAATAAAATAAGACAAAGACAACCAAAATCATATTCAATAGTTGGAGTTCTTCCATCATATCTATGCATTCTTTCACTGCATTAGTCTTCACGCTAATCTGTTAATGTCTTTTTGTTGTTCTCAATTTTTATGAGTTTTTTGAGCACAAAGACTTTGTCTCTATTATTCATCGCCTGAGCACCTATAACAATTCCTAAGACAGAGTTATCAATAAATGTAAAGTAGGTAAATTTGAGGGCCAGCGAGATAGCTCAGACAACTAAGCACCTGCTTAGGGCAAGCACAGGGCCCGGGGTTCGATCCCCAGGACTACATGTCACGGTCCCACCCCCAGTCACACTGAACTGGCAACCAAGTCTGAGCATGGTGGCACATGCCTGCAATCCCAGTGGTAGGGAGACTAAGACAGGAGGATCACGAAGAGTCAGAACTGCATAGTGCGACCCTGTATCAAAAGAATGCAAATAAAATAAATACAAAAAATAAAAAAGCTTAACATACAAACATCAATGTTCCACATAATCCTGACCCCAGTCTCCAAAGTGTAGGTACTTAGAAGATTCATTCCTGTGGGTCACTACAGACAAAGTCCACTTTGAAGGGATCTGGAAGAGGTTTGGCAGATACTGTCTGTCTAGGGATGTTGTACTTTGTCATCAAAGATGCTAGCATGAGGGTTCACTGTCAGCCCTTAGTCAATGCACTATGCACCGAGTGTGTTCAGCACAATGCCTGGCCTTAGAAAGCACAGCAGCCGTGTTATCCACAGAAGAAAGCAGTGTTGAAAAATCTTAGGTAACTGAATGAGACATCCCATGATGTGAAAGCAAGCCTCGGCACTTCCTCTGATCTCTTCTATGGTGTCAGGATCTCACAACTTCCTTGATAGGATATTTTTCAATGAATCAATGAGATTGACTAAGCAAAGAGCCCATGATGGGAATGAACATGGAGTGGTGCCCCAAAGAATAGTTCATCTTGTTATTATTTGATTTGCCCTGAAACATAGGAAAGGAAACAAAAACATACTGAGGTTAAATATCTATCACACAAAGCAAAGACTAGGACTGACTTAAAATTCATGTTGGCAGCAGAAAAGATTTCAAGATCTAGAGAAAAATACATTTTAAGACAGAACTTGAGAGTCAGGTTTGTTTGGCATAACTTCTTGAATTTATAGTTAGCTAAAAATATTTTTATTGGAAGTCAAAGTATCTCAACAGCAGTCCTAATTTGGCCTGCACATTCATGCTTCATTGCTTATACTTCATAACAAAACTTCAAATTGCAAAATTCAATGGAGTAATTAAATTTTTTAATTGGAGGAAAAATATATGATTCACAAAATGTATTTAATTAGCCCTCACACCATCCACTGACTCCACACATAATTTCCCGAACAAATGTAAAATTCTGCTACATAGAATTTGCTAAAAAGGGAGTCACATTTTAAAAATCAGTACAGTTATATCTGCCTTATAGATAAGTGGAGCCTCACTGAATGCTACCCTTAGTCCTTGGCATTTAACCTGGTTTCCTTTAAAGTCTCTTTGCCTTGTTTCATGCTTTTATACTTGTTTTTTTATTAATTACACAAATCATTAGTATTAAAAAGCAATATAATATTTTCAAGAAGTAGCTTTGCAGACTATCTGCATATTTAATCAACTGCCTCTAAATTTTTAATCATCTGAGACCAGGTTCTTGTCTTGAAGCTTAACTTGATAACAAAACTACCAACTGGTAGAACTAATTGGTACAGAATCAGTCAATAATTTATAAGGAATGGGAAAAACATACGGTTGTTATGAAGGTATAAGACCACCAGCCAGCTATTCCTGAGAGGTAATAGCAAAAACAATGCTTAGCTCTACAATTCCTGGCCCACTGCTGACATCCACTGGCTAGCCTTTAAAATCATTCACATTCTTTAGATTTTTACAAGAAATCTTGTAAAAAAAAAAAAAAAAAAAAGAATTTTTAGGTTTTACATATTTATGACTATCCTTAATACTAACTGTCATTGGTTCACCTATACATCATTTATATTTAATGCAGCACACATCTAACATTTAAAAGCCTGAAATTCAGTGAAACTGAAAACTGTTCTGTGTATTCAAGGCTAGAATGACTCCAGTAAGGCTCCTTACTGTTGTGACGTTGAAAGAACAGGACCAGTAAGAGATCAGCTACACTGGTTATGTTTTTTCAAAATCACCACTCTCATTTTGCATTATTGGGAATTTGGTGACTTGCCTTGCTCTGACAGTTTTGGAAACATTTAGAGAAGATGAGTTGGTACTGGGCAGAAAGTTATCAGGTGGATTAAGACAGGAATCCTCAAGTTTCAGAAGGTATCAGACTCATCTGGAATGCTTATTATAAATTTAGATTTCTGGGCTCCTTTTCAAAACTATGACTGAATCTTTGAAGTTTTTCGTGCATTCTGCTTACAAACCGCAGTGTGAGGAATACTAAGATAGGCTTTTCCTTTAGTGTTCCAATACTGGAATTTCATACAAAATGCAGATCACATTGCTATTTTGGAGTTTTTACTAAGGATAGCACAGGCAATCGGTTCAACTTAATAAGTCGGACAAATCCTTCAGAAATACTGTGTCCCTTCCCAAAATGTCATCATCAAATGAATCAAAACTTATAAAAATATTTCTGCAAATCTTTCGGCAATGCAAGTAAGACATGAACAGTGTGTGGCTGCTTATGAATAAAAGTCATGTGACCAGAAAACCCTGAGATTAAATGGCCAAGGCAGAGTGTGAAATGCTCAAAGACAATGCATACTATATTCTCACTCTACGCACTAGTCTGTTAGCAGTGTTGTGATAAAACTACAGGGTTGTTTGTCTGTTAATGCTGCCTGAATTTTGGTAATGAGGATGCGCTTAAGTCACATAAATATCCTACGTGTTCTGGGGAAATGGCGGGGTGCAGTGAAGACACCATCATTCACTCAGCATTCTTGATAATATTTAATGAATCATGATAACAACAGTGTCAGCTCCTAAGCCCCACAACTAAGCTCTCGGTTAACCAGGAGCTTTAGGGATGATGAGATTGGGCATAAAGAGTTTAGGTAGTTATTTGAGCACTATGATTTAATAACGTGAAGAATTGCAACATGGAGTAAAGGACAATTCTGAAAAGCACTAAGAAGGTAAAAGGCACAGGGAAAGAAAGCAAAAAGGCTATTTTTCTATGAGACAACATGGCAAAGCTATCCTAGAGATGATTATAAAATGCTAAGAGCAGGACAGATAGCATCTGGACCTTAAAGAAATCAAAACAATTATCTTTCACTATCTTAAGGGGCTGAAAATTAACAAAGTTTATTACAATTCCAGGTAGGTTACTTTCTTTTGATGTAATAAAATGTTATAAATGTTATAGTACTACAATATATACAACAAGAAAGTAATATCCTTTTAGAAAATATGCTCAAACACACTTCACACTCCACAGGACCTGTGTGGGATTCTTGTGTGTAGGAAATGCCGCTAGGGAGTTTGATGCTGACGGCACTTTGTAATCCTTACCAGCACTCCAGGATGAAACGCCGGGAGCTAGCCTCGCCTCAGAAGTTAAAAACGGGTCTCTTTTAATGAAAATTCTCTGATTCCTTTGAGTTACAAAGACTACCGACTAGGAAGAGAGCCTAAATTTAGACTTCTTTTCTTAAGAAATAGATAGGAATCTGCTAAGATCTGTATCCATTGTCCATCGAGAATTACTAGAAAATAAGAAATTCAGGTGTTTGGGCAGAAGAGTAGCATGCTTAGGTTGACAGGGCACCCAATAATCCATATGAGCATTTCACTAGCAAAGAATGCAAATCAAACCAAGAAAAACCAAACCAATGTGGTCAAATTTAGGAAAGTAGACAGAATAAAATTACTGAAGTAATTTCCTCATACAGATCTTTTTCCCTTAAGGCAAAAAAGATGTTTTTCTGACTATAAAAAGTACAGCCATTCATAAAGACGCATGGTTAAAAAATAAAGCAAATATAAATTCACTTCAACACCCTGCTAATTTTATGTGACAGGAACATCAGGGTCAAATACTTCTATGATATTTTTTTGGAATGTCTGTCTAGCACACACACAAGCTTAATAGTTGTAGAAAATTTTCCCCATCAGTGTAGATATATGGTCATCCATTAGGATTTGGGCCATTTAATTGATATTTGATGTTAAGTGTTTTTTATAAATGATGGTGGGCACACAATTCCTGCACACTTCCAATCCACGATTCATAGGCTTCAAAAAGGATTTTCACACACAAATCTTATTTTAGCCTTGTGGTTGCCTTAAAAGCCACCAATGGCTTTGCACTACTCTTAGAATTAAGTTCAAATTCCTTTCCACAGCCTAAGGACCTCTATGATGTGAATGCTACCTGGATCTTCACTGGCATCTGTACCATTCTCCCTTTACCCTCCACACCCAATTCTGCTCTTCATCTCTTCCTCAAACACGTCATGTTATTTTTTGTTCTGGGGCTCATGTACAAACTCTACTGTTCCTCACCCCACTGCTCTTTCCAACAGTCATCATTCTCCCCAAGTTCCAACCTTCCACCATCTCATTAGTTAACTTGCTTTGTGAAACCAATTCTCTGTACTTGACTATTCCCTTTCTGCATCTGCATTAAGGCCTCACCTTACTGCAGGAAGATTCTAAACATAAGCCTTGCTCTAAAAGACTTTAAGACATCTGTTAAAACCATCAATTTTATGCCAGATAATCAACCTCCTAGTCTTCCTGACCCTAAAATCATTAACATTTCGGACTCCTCCCTCTACTTCTCCTTTATCCCTTTCATCCAATTGCATGTATCACTGATGATTCACCCCCACACAATCCCTCTTTCATGCCTTAGCCTCCAGCAGCCTCTTTTGATTCTTGCCAAGATCACCACAGTAGCTCTCTGCTGGGTCATCCTCCTTCTACTTCCTTCCATACCTTACACACCTTACTCAAAGTTCCATTCTAACTTCAGATTACTACTTTCTTTGCCTTTCAGCTATAATCAAGTGTAGTACAAGTAAAACAAGTTCACTTATTCATTCAGTAGATACTTTTGACAATTTCAATATGCATAGCAGATATAAGAAGGAATACAAGGCCATTGATGATTTCAGGGAAACAAAAAATTAGAGGGGTAAAATAATGAGGTACCTGCCTGCATTATTACCTAACTGAAGTATAACCTCCTTTTCCCAGAGTTGGAACTCTCCTGTATGCAACAGGAGCTGGCCTTGCCAGTCATATCTCTCATGACTTTCCTGTTAGAACATCCTGTATATTCCAGTTACGATGAAGTTGTCATTTGCTGAAAATCTATTTTTATTTTTATTTTCTGGTACTGGAAATCAAACTTAGGACATTGTACTTGCCAGGCCGATGCTTGTGCTGCTGAGCTACTACATCCTTGGCCCTAAAGTTTAAGCTATGTCCTCTCCAAACTACCTGCCTCTGCCCCTCCCCCATCCAGTCCTTTCTCCAGGCATTGTAAATCTAACTCCATAGGTATTCCAAGAATCCATTTTATTCTTCCCATCCTTCAGCAAGGGTTTGCAGTGTCTTTCCTTTTTGTACTTACAGTGTAACACTTACCATACCTGCCTTCTAGGATACGTAGTTGTACAGCTACGTTGTGTTACCCAATTTTGCATCTCTAAAGATGGCTTCCACTTCATGGGCATTCAATATGTACTGCAGTGAACTTGACAAGTACACAAGGCAAGAGCAGCATTTTCAACTCTTAATCAGAATGCTAACATTATGTGAACTTCTAAGGGTACATATGCATGAATTCAGCTGGAGAAGGAACACATTCACTGAAACAAATTTTACTAGTGTGTCAGAGATGAATTAGTCACATAAAAGTTTTTCCAACTTCTCTACCCTTTCCAGGCAAGGGCTTAAAGCTGGTTTTCAATCTTCTGTACTTCCTAATTCTAACAGTCACTGTAATTTGGGAATGGGAGTTAAACAGTGTTAAGAATTCCAAATCATATTTTATAGTTTTAACCAGCAGGGGAATAAAAGCATGGACACTCTCGTATAGGCAGCCACAGTATGACCGTCTACAAGTCCTCACAAATGGACTGGGCAGGACCCTGCTGCTGAGTGCACTGCTGCTTCCTTAAGAGCAGCCTTATAGAAAGGAGCAGAAGCACGAAGGGCAGTGGCACAGCAGAAACACACCCACCTGCTCCTGGGAGGACAAGCCAACAGGCGCCACAGCAGGAGCACGGTGTGGGAAGAGGAGTGTTCCTAGGAGGGGAGGACTTCAAGAAGCACTAAACAATGCTACAGAAGACACATATTGAAAGCATACAAACAGTATACATTAGGACTCCACACAATGTGTTAAGCATGTCTTACAAGTGGTTTTATTTAAACTGCCAAGACAACTTCAGAAGTGATGGTGACGATGACAACCGTGGTGAAGTGGTAGCAGGGATAAAAGTCCCCTCCATCAAGATATGAAACTGACTCGGCTAATGCTACACACTTTCTAAGATGCTGTGATTCAAATCTAAAAGGTATGATGCCAGAACTAGGATCTTAACTCTAGTTCCTATGACTTTGTGTATTATGTTAGGTTAAATTAGAAAGTAGTGAATTATTTATACTGTCAAGGGATATCAGCATAGCCAAAACTAATCATGTGATACTCCAACTGCAAACAAGAATTTATGTTCATGATATTCATTTGGGGAATTTCTACAATTAACTTTTTGGTGATTATTATGTGCTCAACCAAGAAGTTGGCCTGTTACACAAATCCCTAATCTGTGGTGTGAGGAGCTATCAGCAACATTATAATCATTGCTCCAGCTACGAGAACACCTGTCAGGCATGGTAAAAGGACAGGAGCCTGAACTGGCCAAGGTGCTGTGATCCTACCACAGTAGGCATGGGCTTGGGCTGAGTTAACATTCACTGAGTTTTGGAGTGACTCTACATTTCATACAAATTTCTCCCTGCCATACTGGTGGCATTATTAACAGTGTGCATTTCATGCCCCATCCCCTAAAAGACATGAACACAAGACAGAAAACTGGAGGACTTGAGAGGATAACTGTCAATAGCCAGACACAATGCAGCAAGCATAGCTTTGCCAACATGCACCATTCTATAAAGTTCTGACTCTATACAATTAATTTGCTTTAAAATTCTATTTATTTTAAGTATTTAAAGGCATTCTGTGAAAGGGGACTCACAGGCTTCACCAGGTTGAACAATGGATGTGAGGGACACAAAACCTAAATGTGCCCCTGTTAACAATGAAGTCAGCAAGGAAAGCCAAGTTGTAGCAGTTACAAACCAGTCACTCCTCCTTGGGAATGTTACAACTAAGGAAGAGCCGGGATCCCAGGAGTACAATTGGCATCAGCAGAGTTATTACTGTGGGTATTCAAAAGCTACAACCCTCATACGACTCAGATTAACTAATGGTGACTGCTCTGTAACAGAACCAACACAATGAGGCCTAACTCACTCAGATCAATCAGAGCTTACACTCTAACACATGTGGAACATGTAAAGCTCCCAAGCTAAAGCACTCCTAGGAATTTTTATCTTGTTTGATTAGGTCTTATAGATATTTCAATATAATTACCTATTCCTTCAAGATAATAAAACAAAAAGAACAGCCAGGCATGATGGTACAAACCTGTAATTTTAGCACTGGGAAGGCTGAAGTAGGAGAACTATCAGTTCTAGCACAGCCAGACTACAAAGTGAGTTCAAGATCAAGCATTCTCACTCCAACATGTGAATAGAGTTAACAAAAATCAGCTAATTTGTCCTCATTTGTATCCAAAAATGGTGCAAAAATAACCAAACGTGGATATATCAAGATGGAAATAAATCCAAAGGTAACTCACATTTTTAGAGAATACATGTTAACATTATAGTAAATATTAAAGTGTCTGACATTCTGAGAACTGACATCTATATTAAATTTACACACACACACACACACACACACACACGCACACAGAGAGGCAAGTAAGGACCATTTTCAGAATGTATCTACTGGGGAATGTTTGTTAGGATGTAAATTCTATTTGGCCCATATACAATTCAATTTTAAAATTGCTAAAAATGTGTTTGAGCTTAGACTATAACATTTGTTGTAATAAGTGCTTGATTGAACTTCACCATATAAAGGGGGGAGGCATGAACTTACATTGCAAAAGGCATCCACAGTGTATCAGCAACATTGACTGACAGCTGACATAAATGCATTTAAAGTAAAATATTTTAAACAAAAAGAAAAATCTCCTATTAAAAAAGATGTTTGAATACTGTCAGCATTCTTATGGTTCCTTTAAATACCCCTGGCTGTTCCCAGAGGAGCTACTCCACTTTTTTCTGTTCTTTTTCTCATTTGAATCTTCACACCTATTTAAGTTATGCTTCCAACCTTGTAGGACCCGTAAGTTTGTCCAGAATCAGAGCACTAGGTTTATGGATGTATAATATGTTGACTGAGAACACCAGGAACTGCATTGTACTCTGTGCTGGGTTTCTTTCTTCTCCTTTCCCTCCTCTTCCCCTGTTTGGAAAGGCAGCTAAGTCATCCCTGGAAGGACGGACGGATCCTTCAGGTACATGAAATCTTTGTTTTCTACAATGTCATTCATATTTTTGTCTTATTCTTCCAATTGGCATATGTAATGTTCAAAACGCTTATATCCAGAAGTTGGAGTGGCCTGGGCTTTGAAATACTGTCGCAGTTTCATTGTTTTCAATTTATTTGTTGTTGTTTTTATTTTTAAACTAAAGCTATATGAAACTCGCGGGTTAAACAATTTCTAATTTTTGTCTTAAAAAGGAAATTATTTCTCTGCAACCACCTTTCCACAATAATGTTCCTTGACTTAAGATCGAAGAAAGCAATTATATATAATGTCTTGTACTCCAAATACAAGTTTAGATTATGAATGAAGTCCCGGACACAACAAAGACAAGCAAGAATTGGTCAATTTATCAGGTTAGTATTTATAATATTACATTTTATATTACCTAGTTGAGCTGGGTACAAAATGAGTAAATGCATTCCAATTCAAAACACAAAATGTTTTTATAAATTGGAAATAAATCTGATATACTTGGTTCCATTCTCAAAGATTGAAAGAGGCAAAGATGTTCCTACTGTTCAATTTAGAAATCCTGTCTTCCAAGATTTTGTGGAAATCAAACCAAGATTTTGTAACATTAATGTTTTAACTTTCAATACTTTACAAAATGTTTACAGTGTAAAACTGAGTATTTTAAAATTTAACAAATATTTTAAGTGATAATTTTATTAGCATCTCAGGAGTATTTTCTATACTTTGCTACCAAAAATATAGTTTCTACCTTAAACTATGCATATTGAATTTTGTCAAGAAAAACTTCTTTCTTATAGTGTTGTTATAAAGGTCAGTTATAAGAAACAGGCAATATTTCATATGATGGGAAAGTTTAGTCGATGTTTTGTTTCTCTTTAAAACAATGATCTTGAATAAAAATGGGAATAACAGAGATTTAAAAAAAAAAAAAAAAACCCTCTCCAGAATGTGTTAGAGGGTAAGAGAGTCTCAATGTCTCGACTCATCAAAGCGTTTGGCATCCAGATTGATGCTGTTATGATACAAAACTAAACAGAGGATAAATATAGAGAATGAGGATTTGCCTAGTAGGATACTTAACAGATTTCTAATCTTTGATCTCACCAATTTTGAGGAGGTTAGTGATCCCCCATCAAAAGGACCTAAACTATT